>JAAGKR010000990.1:73591-144435 GCA_011419295.1 Clarias macrocephalus | reverse complement strand
TGTGCACCCCCCCCCCCCCCCCCCCCCCCCCCCCAACGCATATGTTGCTTTTAGGCCCAGCAAGTTTACAAAGTGATTTCTCCCCTCTCTTAGGACAGGAGTGATAAACTGGATTGTGCAGGGATTAGGCAAAGTGGTTCCCCAACCTGATGACAAGCACAAACAGCAGACAGAATTCCAGGAGGTTACTGAGGTATGCTGACACACACGCAATAGCAGTTTCATCACTTAATATTATAATATGATATGTCCCATGCAGTACTGTGCAAAATCAATTGTATGTTAACCAGTCAACCCAATATTGTAGTCTTTTGTATATTATAGCCTTGGCTTACACACAAAGAATCTGACTGGTCTGATTCTGTAACTATAATTGTAGTACTTTTTTTTAACAAATCACAACCTGTCATTTATTAACATATTTAAAAAATCTGTCACTGGAAATTTGATGTTCTGTAGAAGAAATAGAACAATTCAGGAATGTGCTTTTTTTACTCGGCTGGAACTAACAACTGATATATGCATGCTTTGATATACAAGCACTCATCCATGTAGAATAATGCTTGCAATCCAAGGTTTAACTGTAGTGAAGAGAGAGCAGGTGCCTGCCAAAACCCACAATCAAAACCAATCACAGAAGGATTTCTGTTGGCAAAGCAAAATAACTGATGAAATGATAATCTGTTGATAATAGAGTAAATTCTGTTTGTAAAACTGTTATATAAAAGCAATTACTGTGCCTATGACCTCATTCTCGTGTGATATTGCTTAAATAGCAACATGTTCTTTTTGCAATGTAAAGAATACAAAATATTACATAGCGTATAAAAAGGATGACTATAGTCTCATCAACCATTTCACTCAACTGTCACCAAGTGAATAATATTATGCTACTAACATTTGATGATGTCATTTTTAGTTTTTAATGGCTTTTCTGTTCAGGTTCCAAAAATAGTGCCAGAGGTAAAGGTGGAGCAAATTGTAAGTAGATCACCTGCTACAGGATAAAATCCTACAGTGCACTGCTCCTATAGATCTGCTTCACATACTTTTCAAATGCAGATATTAAACATTAATATTATATCTAAATCTTTAATGTAAACGTTAAACATGATTGCCAAATATGAAACATTTATCTAAGTCCCTAAGTATTTGTACCCTTATTTTGAGCAGATCTGGAAATTATTGTTTTACAAAATCACTATCTAACTCACAAAAAAGAGCCCTATGTAAACCAAGCAACATATGTCAGCATCATCCCATTGGCCATATAGGCAGAATTTATTGACCTTGAGACAAGTAAACGTCTAAATAAATGTAAACAGTGTGCTTCACTGTATAAGTGCTGAAGACATACAGTACATTACATGGCATAAACTGTAAGTGTGCATATGTAAATAAAATATAAAAGTTATTTTTTTAAAAAGAGCTATTTATTAGTGCTTTGTGAATAATTTGCTTTTCTCACACATGTGTAGGAGATTAAAGAGGTTAAAGTGGTTAAAGTAGGTAAGTGTATAAAATATAAGAAGACTTCACATTTTGTTTACAGAAATACAGATTGGTTTGTCCCCTTTGAAGGTTATAGCAATGCAAATGTAAAAATCTCTGTATATGCTATGCTTACATATTAATTTAGAGCCTGAGCCTCAACCTCAAGTCCCTGTGGTGGAGGTGGTCCCTGTTGCAGAATCAGAAGAAGACAAGTCCTTGACACCCAGGTATTCTGTATGATTTATTTTTTTTCTTCCTTTTTTCTCTGACACTGTATTTCATATTTGTTTGTCTTGTCAGGGTAATGGAGTGGATCAAGCAAAGTTTTGAGAAGGTGGTTCCACAGCCAGGACACTCTCCACTTACTCCAGACACTTCAGATAAAAAGGAACCTGCTACAGATACGGCACCTCAGTCTCCAAAGGGTAGACCATGTTCTCTAACATCAAACTTATTTCATTGTTCCTGAAAATGGCTGGACAGGTAGCTTTTATATAAAGGCATTGTAAAGATTTCATATTTTTTTCATTATATGTAGCACCTGAGCCCCCAGCCGCTGAGGAGGCAGCCAAGGGCACAAAGTAGGTCCACGTTTACATTCACTGATCGGCAGGTTTCTATACAACACATCCTCCAATATGAGAATAAACTGTGTGTTTTCTTGTTTCCATGGCAACCAGTGTGACAGAGGAATCCAAGTAAGTTGATTACTGTGTACTGTTTCTGTTCTTCCAGAATCTCGAACTATTTAAGTGCATAATAAATTGAAGCTGCTGGGTACAAAGAAAATAAAACCCTAATATTCCATTGCTGAACTGAATGAATGTTTTTCATCTTTTTTTTTTCAGCAAATGCTGCTGAGTTTCATGAAGCTAATATCTACAGTTGCTTCTGCTGTAGTGTTCTTGTTGTGGCATGATAAGAACATTTGCTTAGTTTACTATAGGCTTGTACTTGGCAGATTATACTGTAGATGCAGAGAATGCAAGCTCAGGTCTACCCATGAATTAATACGATTTTCTTTCCTTTTTAAGCATGGTTGGCTGGATTGTGGAAGGTCTTGGTCGCATTATGCCACAGCCTGTTCCAAAACCAAAAGAGGTAAGATAAGGAAAATGCTTTTTCAGCTGTATCAGCATTCAGCATATGTTTAGGTATTGTAAACCATTGTAGATACTTTTCTAGCAGAATTGTAACAAGGCATGAAGTAAGGATGGATGGATGGATGGATGGATGGATGGATGGATGGATGGATGGATGGATGGATGGATGGATGGATGGATGGATGAACGAAACTGTTATCAATAAATTCAGTGAGACATGAGGCTGCAACATTCAGTCAAATCAGCGCATCTCAATCCTTTGAAACACAGAGTAAGCACTGGCATATAGTACTGAGATACAGAGCCTGCATAAGTATCCACGCCTTGAACTTTGCCAAATTGTTTAGCGTTACGACCTGGAACTAAAATTGACTTAACTGGGGAAATACACACCGATCAGGCATAACATCAACACCACCATCAAGTGAAGTGAACAACAGAGATCACCACTAGTGACGGGATTATGGGTACCCAAGGTTTACTCATGCCCATGGGGAGAAAAAGAGTCCATGCTTGCTACAAAAGAAAAAATCCCAACAAATCCCACAAATCCCAATCTGACTGAGCACCAATGGGATGCACCAAACAAATCTAATCCTCAAAGGCCTCATCCTGCAAGCTAGGGCACCACAAGATCTCCTGCCGATGTCTTGGTGCCACACCCAACAGAACACCCCTAAAAGCCCTGCAGCACCATCCTCCTAAGGAGCCAGAACTGACCCGGTGGTACAAGGGGAACACAAAACCTATGTGATCTTTATTTTAATGTTTTGTCTGATCGGTGTATACATAAATCTACACAAAATATCCCTTAGAAGTACCACAATTCAAATTAGAGAAAGCCATCCACCAAAGGTCAGTCACTGGGTATAGACTATTCTTAAGAAGAGAAGTAAACAAATGCTACCAGCACCATGCTTTACTCTGTGGAAGGTGTTCACAGAATGAGCTGTTTATGCAAAACAGAATACTTTGCTTCACTTTAGCTTTTAACACTCTTCAAGTGATATTTCATATGGCTTGCCTTCTTCCTTAAAGCTTAGCTTTGACCATAGTGTTGCTTTGGTCTATTGTTATGCTGGGAACAGCTTTTCCCATATACACTACTTCCTTCAGAGTTACCTTGGCCTCTTGGTAGATCTATTGTATATTACTTTAATATAAACTGGTTGTATGTCTTAGCAGAAGTAATGTTAGCATAATTTAACATTTTAAAATACCATTATGCCAGTTCGTCTAGAATATTACATACTTTCCTGTATCGCTTTATATATCTATCGGTGCAGTTCTGACCACAAAACCGGCAGCTGAAAAGTGCACTATCAGCGTATTACCCTTGCGGCTACTCAGTTAAGTGAGAGAGTTATTATCTAATGATTGAATTATCACAGTCAGTTTTTCCTGAAGGTCTCATCCAGCCATAACAAAGTCCATCCTTGCACAGTGATGTAACTGACTATTACTGTTCTGAAGGCAAAGCTAATAAATCTTATGAAAGCAAAATGTCTGTATGGTGGATAAATAATGACCAAAATGAATGTGAAATGTGAAGCCTAACCTAGGATAATCGAGCAGACTAAAAACACATAATTCTGAGTTTCATTATTGAAATTAGTTGTTACCATGCTGAAAATCTCAGTCTACATCTATCTAATGATTTAATGTCTGTTCCCAGGATACTTCAGATACAGTTCAAAACAGTAAGTCTATATTGTCCTTTTTTTTTACCTCAGTAACATATACAATAATTTTTACACAGCAAATGTAGACATGAAGCTGGAAAACATGAGGGCAACATACAGTATATCTATTGCTAATCATTTATAATATTTGCCTAGAATCAGCAGAAAATGGTGTTAAAATCCATGCATGAGAAAAGAGTACATGCACAATGTGTTATAGATGGAGACAAGTTTACCTGTACTGTATGTCAGATTACTAGATTAGATATAGTATATCTAAAGGGGTTGTTGTGGCCCTATTTAAATTGGTTACAATTAGGAACTGTTTTCCAAGGTGGTAAATAAGGAATAAATGGCTTTCGACCATATGTGTATTATGATGGGTCACACTGATCTTAAACACCTATTTTTTTACTAATGTGTGGTTAAAAATCAGCTAATTATGGACAAACTTTGTTTGAAGTCTGGTTTGAAATGAACATTAAAGCAATATTGCACAGTACAGAGTGCAGATAACATGAGAGCAAGATGCAGTTAATCAAACAATTGCAAGTTCAATAATGCCGTTATATACTATAATTGTGCACTAAACCAAACTTTTTTTTTTAATTTGTTCTGTTTATTAATGCCCTGCTAACAGAATCTTGAATAAGCCACACAGACTTCATAGCATGTTGGCAAGCTACTGACAATAGTGTTGTCCTTTCTTTCTTTTTCATCTTCACCTGATGAGCATTTATAATTTAAGTCAACAGTCCTGAAAAGTTTTATTTGTCATGCACAATTATGTTAACATTATTGTTGGAATTGATTGAAGCAAGAAAGTGACATTCTATGTGGTGAACACAGACAAGTGAAATTGATTCACACTATGAAACATCCCAGTACCTTTTGGAACGCTGCTCAACCAGTCAAACTAATGAACTATAATTAACTGTTGTATACAGATTTTTAGGAAAAAAGTTTGTGTAAGATACTAATAGTTTGTGTTGGACCTTTTTTTTTTCTTTTTCTTTTCTTTTTTTTTCTTTCCTTCTTCTTTTTTTTTTTTTTTACAACAGGTACCATTAGCAAAAGAGCAAGGCAGAAGTCCTCTTAATAATTAATAGCTCAATTTGCTTTCTGCAGAATGCTTATGAGCATTTAATAAAATTATGAAGCAGATCCTTGGGGTTAAAAGTTCATACAGATGAGTTGGGCAAAACCAAATAAACCATTCAAACCTAATTAATTCCAACACCCACCATTCGAGTGAATAGAAAATTTTGCAACACAAATTGTATTAAAGCTTACACAAACTGCTACCTAAGAGTCAGGCTATAGAGGAAGATATCATAGGTTATTTTTTTTAACACCTTGCAAAGTTATATAGTCACATATACTGTATAACATTTTTCAGAACTTCCATCTACATTTATTTAGCCAAAAAATTTATTTAAAAATATATATATATGTGTGTGTGTGATCTTATCCTAAATATTAATAATGAATAAATGCATAATAATAATAGTCATAATAATAACAACAACAACAACAACAACAACAACAACAATAATAATAATAATAATAATAATAATAATAATAATAATAATTTCTCTGTGTATTTGGCCTGATGAGGTTTCAGCATTTGAGACAGATTGTAATTCAGCTCCTCTTCTCCTTCTGTTTCAGGGGAGAAGGCCATGAGAGCCCCCTAAACATAAGGAGAAGAAGACTGGGAGAGGGATTTATATCCAGTGACAAAGAGAAAGAAAGAAAAAAATCAGTCCAGTGGAAGCAAGGACTCTGTAGAAATACAAGAAATACAAGAGTGCTTAGTTACAATGTTTTTGAATTAGTTAAGCTTACCAAACCTGTGAGCCATGCTTCTGAAGCTATGCCATAATTTACTAGTTTTTCCAGGCTTTTGTTTTCCTCTGCAACTCCAGAAGCATGGTCAACTTGAAAAATTTCTTTTTACACATCTGTTTTCCAGACATTTTTTTTTTTACAGCTGGGGTGATATTGTACTGTACTTGCAAAGTATTATGCTATAAAATTCAGCCATAATAACTTTTGTTCAGTCTCAGAAATAAAATATATATGTACTTTTGGCCAAAACATGGTATTGGTGCTACAAAGTGTCTCACTTAGGTGAAAAGTGAATTTTCAAATAGGATTGTATAACACCATTTTTCAAAATACTTATTTCCCAATCCACGCTTAATTTTTTCATATGCGTAAATTTTTGAGATTACAAAAATAAATTTCATTTGCTAAATACAATTTGATGCCATTTTATGTAGTGTCTGTAACATTTTTTTATTATTATTATTCAAATCTTTTAATGATCTTGAGTGTCATTCAGTTTACAAGTTGGCTAATTTACAGTAGATTTGACATGAAAAGACATAACCTTGAAAAGTATATTATTCTAAAATGCAAAATTATTAAGATATTGCAACATGAATTTGGCATGGTTACAGACACTACAGATTTTTTGCTTTTTAAGATTTACCAAAACCAGATGCTTTTATTTAAGCAACAATTTCTACAGGTTATATGCTTTTAGAAACCTACACCAATTTTAGTATCAATACTCATAAAGAATAATGAATCATTTGCATTTTAAATTACTATTGTTTGAAGCGAGACAGTATAACGCTGAAAACTTCCATTTTTGGCCACATATAAAAGCATCTCTCCAAACCGGTTGAAGTTGGCAAATTGAAATTTTTAGTGAAGCAAGATTGATCACTTCCATGTTGCATAAGCATTAGAATTAGCTTTTTTGGCATACACATTTTCTGTATTATACATATAACTTAAAAAAAAAAAATATATATATATATATATATATATATATATATATATATATATATATATAATTTGCACCAATACTGTGTTTTGGCAATTTGTGCTCGCTAAAATTTGGGAACATACTTAATCCTTGTTTGAATGCTGATTCTTGTAGATTTGTCAACAAGTGTAAAAAAAAAAAATTTCATTGTTAACATAAACTATAAAGTTGTGATGCATTGCAAATGAACTCAGTATGTTATTTACACACAGTAGGCCTGACAGTATCATGGTTAAATAGCTAAATTACTAATGACAGCAAAGCTGAATTCTTAGTTAACAAGCTTTTTTATTGCTGGTTGTGGTTTTGTTGCTGATGCTAACGCAACTGTTGGTTGTGTTTGAGATGCTGCTGCTTGCTCGGCCCATGCCAACCTTACTGCAAATGTCTGCTGCCTATAATACTAAAAAAATTTTTTTCCAAATGCTGAAATGGTCTGCTTGATGTAAGATTACTATGCAGAGCCTTGTAGAAAACAAAACAGTCCTAGTATTGTCAAAGTATTCCAACAGATTGAAAGAAGTTACTTACTAACTCATTACCTTTTGATGTAAAGAAATGTAACAAATTCTATATATACTCAACCTTACAAAAAAAAAAAATTGTGTGGGAGTAAGTTAGGCAGTGAGTTCTCCTGTGCAGAAGGACAGGCAGGCATGTACGTGGGCTTCAACCTGAAATAATATCGCAGATTACTGTACATTAAAGCTGATCAGTTTATTTTTAGCTTTAACCTTTTAACTCTGTCTTCAAACTCTTTTACCTTCAGCGCCGGGTACTAACAAGTTCAAGTTCAAGTAGGCTTTATTGTCACTTCAACCATATACAGTTAGTACACAGTGAAACGAAACAACGTTCCTCCAGGACCAAGGTGCTACATACAACATAAATTTACAACATAGATTAACAGAAAGACTAAACTAGTTAACTAAGAGACAACATAAATTAACAAATAACTCACCAACTCAGAGAGGAAGACTATCTACTGTTTTTTTTAACACTAGTTATATATACATAGCATTAATAATAATAATAATAATAATAATAATAATAATAATAATAATAATAATAATAATAAGTGGGACGGTACTGTTTTTGATTTGGTGTTTTCTTTGGCAAGACATTAATTTGACATTTTCAAGCATGTCTTTGTGCTTTCTAATTTCTTAGTAAAATGACAAGCTGCTTTGTCCAATTATTACCATCAAGAGAGAAATAATACAGACAATTGTGGAGGGAATTGCTATAACATAACTGATAATTGTGCAATACTGACTCACACAAGAGTGCTGTTGTACTGATGCGGTCACAGGCATGAGGTCCAAGCCCGAGTGAAGATAACACAGCCAACCTCAAGAGCACAACCTCAAGTGTGATATTGCTTTTATACAATAGTTTCACGAACGAAATTTATTATCAACATAGTATGATTTGCTTGGTTATTTAAGTAGTTCCTTTGCTCTGCCAACACATATCTGTTCCAACTGGTGGAAGTAACTCTATTGGTGACCAACACTCAGTTTCCAATAGTTCGTGTAATTAACAGGGACAAACATTATTATTAAAATCCTACCTGTACAATGTAGCCAAAGGGTAAGAAGAATAAACTCTGATGGTGGTGGATAGTCGTGTAATTTCTTATTTCTCTTGATATTTCTAGTTATTTTACTACAGAATATAAACTTCCAGATTTCCAGGGTTATATGACTAAAATGGAGAGCTAGTGTGCTATGTAGGCTGTACAATCACAATCACAGTTTTGCATTAGAATCGAATTAGCTTTGTAGCTCACAATAACAGCATCAGCAGTCCAGGCAATTTTGAATGACAGAAAAGGTAAAGTGTTGTTATCAGATGTGTTTGTATCACCCGTGCTAGTGGCTAAAAGTTAGTGTAATGAACGTTTGTTAGAAAACCTGTAACGCTAAACACAGGCATAACATCATACTAGAAGAAGTTTGAACCTGCTCGTTTCAGCAAAAAAAAAATTATGCTTCCAACATTTAGATAACACTGTTGGCCAGCTTTCCACATAATGATAAAGCAAGTTGAGTGAGGTATAATAAAGATTACAACTTTTCAAGTTAACCATTAAGAAACAGATTTTTAGATCAACTCAAGTAAAATAATTGACCAGGTCACTGCTGTCTCTTAAAGCGCATAATAATACATTTATATCTACTAATAGATATCATCCTATTGTTTTATAATTTTTCCTTTTTTTTCTCAGTCTGCATCCTGCAGGAAGGCTTTATGCAGGAGGACAATCTGATGCAAGAGGAGAACTTGGTTCCAGAGGAGAACTTGGTACTGGAGAAGGACATGGTGCTGGAGGAGGTAGAATCTGACTGGGAGCGGCAGCAGGTGGAGCAGGTTTGTCTGCTCAATGCTGAGCTGGAGAAACAACCGGAGGATCAGACGGAGGATCAGATTTGCCATCTGCTGGATGTCCAGCACAACATCACATGTAATATCCTAGTCACACAGCAGGAGGATGCTGAAACACAAACAGATCGCTGGACTCCCCTAATAGAGAAAATTAGACGTGAGGCTGAGGAAGCTGCCTTGGTCTCCATGAAAAAGAGGTGAGGGTTTTTTTTTATTTATTATTTTTATGTATAAACACTATACATAATATATATCCCCACTGAGATAGGGGAGTCTATGTTTGTATTTCCGAGAACTGTTTAATCTCCATTTACTATTTTTTCTGATGAACAGGACTCCAATTGTCAAAAAGTGGTTCTGGGAGTGTGAGCAATAATTTTCACTCATTAATTGGTAACCACATTGTTAAGCATAAGCATTGCAGGCGGTCAAAGAAAACACTAGAGTGTGTGATTTATTTTATTTTATTTGTCCAGGCAGTGTTTCAGACATTTCAGGTATCTAATAAAGCAAAATAAATGATTTATATTATTTCAATTTAAAGTAGATCATATTTATCTAACAAGAAACATTAATAAAGAAATAAATGAGTGCTTTACAGCTTTGTAAAACTGTAAAGCCAGTGCAAATGTTGTAATAGAAAAAACACAAAGGGCTGCTCCTTAATTGAAGTTTCCTACAGTCTACCTGTACCTGAGCCTCCAATAACAGACTGGACTCCATATTAACTTAAACACCTCTCCTGTTATTCTAAACTTCCAGCCCCCTAACACACAGTATGACCGCAGAACAATCCCTGCTTTCCGGTATCACCCAAATAAGGATGGGTTCCCTGTTGCGTCTGGTTCCTCTCAACTCCCAAGGTTTCTTCCTATTGCCTTCTCAGGGAGTTGGACAATCAGATCATTTTTATTCATACTGCACACATTCACATTTCACAGAAACTTCCATAATTCTTGGATGATTCATTCTTTACACACAATGATTGTGCAAAGCTGCTTTGCGACAATGACAATTGCTAAAAGTGCTATACAAATAAAATTGAATTGAATTGAATTAATTCCAGTAAATCATTGGTAGTACAAATGTCTGTTAACACCTGGTGTCCTTCTTCTTTCTCATTTATAGGAAATGAATTCAAATCCATATCATTTATGAAGAAAAAATAGTATATATTTGTTTTACCACAAAATGTACATGTAGATCAGGATGTATGGTGTGGTGTGGTGTGGTGTGGTGTGGTTGGTGTGGTGTGGTGTGGTGTGGTGTGGTCCTGTACAGTAGATGTCTAAATGGATGAATGAATTAATAAACATGCAGGCTGGAGCGTGAGCGCCTGGAAGCGGCCAGGATGGCAGAGGAGTTGGCACGCCAGGCTGCTGAACTGGCAGTGAGACAACTGGAGGAGGAACACTCTGGAATCAGGATCAAGGAGACAGAACGTCTGTCTGAAACAGAGAATGGAGAGCTGTAAGTCACACATACACATATTCACTCACCCATACACAAAATACAAAAGACTAGTCATTTCTAACCATTTACAATGTCCAATATAACAAAGTCACCATAATGCAGCATAATGACACTCATGATCAAATCAAATAGAATCTGTAGCTGAGCTTGTAGTCTAATATCTACAACTGTGATAAAAACATACTTTATAGCTTTAGGGGTCCCTTAGCTAATGTTCTTTATACACAGAAAGATAATGAAATTACCCAAATTTTTTACTCGAGTAACAGTGCAAAAACTTATTTAATCCAATTACAGGATCTCCTCTGGTGAAACATAAAGTACAGCCTCAATTTCTTTACTTAACTCTTGCCTTTTCATTAAAGTAAGAAAGTAGGAGAAAGATTCCCATTCAACAAGAATATCTGCTTTAAATCATGCCAGTCAAACCAGGATGAAATTTAATGGGAATGAAGGCGTGAAACCGATTGGAATTTATAGAAGACTTTAAGCACAGCGTGGTGATGAGACTCTTGGCTGCAGTAAAACATTCAAATGGTGTGAATTTTTTGTTACGTCTCTGAATGACAAGCCCAGATGAGGTGGCCCAGAGCCCAATGTAGACTTTCCTGTGAACATTCTCTGGGTGGAATGCCTGATTCTTGAAAACTGTTGGCTAACTTGTAGAAGAGTTCAAAAGTCCTGGTTTGACTTGAACATGGACAAACATTAGCTAAGGCTAAAGAACAACTGCTTTATTCCAAATCTCTCAAATATCACAACTAAATGCTAATATGATATGGATATAATATATATAAATTTTCTATTTAAAGTAACTACCCGTTGCAAAAACGACAACAAAAGCAGACGTAATAACAGATAGATGACAGTGATTACTATGAAGTTTCATGTTTTGGTGTCAAAATTGTCAAAGTTTTTATTAAAAATATAAAGAACAGTACAATGACAAATTGTTTAGACTTTTATAACTTTGCTCCTCTACACCAAACTTATCCACACAGTCTTCAGCCTTCACTAGACATCTTTTTTTTTTTTTTTCAAAGCCTCTCCAACATCCAGGAAGAAGAAAATGAAGATGACCCAGAGTAAGTTCCATCTCTCCCTGTCCTCCTTTGCTTCTGTCCCTCCACACTCAACCCTTTGCACATTGGTGCAGGCTGAAGGTTTTCTCTTTGCTGCATAATCAGTGGTTGTTGTTTCTATACTCTTCTCTTTGCTGTGGGTTCTCTTTGTCTGGTGACTTTTTGGACGCTGAGGAGTTGTTTGTTCTTTGTGGCTTGGCCTACAGGTTACAGCCGCTACGTGAAGAGAGTGAGGAAGACAGCAGGGAGAGCAAAAATGCTGAGTAAGGACATAAATAAGGACAAAAAAAAGTAGCACCCAAACTTCCAGTGTGTATCATGAATATCTATACACAATGGACTACATTTTTTCTGAAACTTTTTCTTAAAACTACAAGAGCAATGGTAAAATCTTGTACTGTTCTGCAAAATACTTCATTCAATACTTCAGGACTACACTGGACTGACTCATACAGTATAGTCATGTTCAAAAGTTAGTACTCCCTCATTAAATTCTGTTTTTTTTGTGTGTGTGGGTAAAAACATAATAAAAATCATTTGATTGTAGTGGATCTTAGTTTTAGACAAATAAGACTTCAGACAAACAACTTTTTACTGTGTTTTTTACTCTTTGTTTAACAGAAATTAAGCACACAAAAAAAACATGTTGGCAATACTAAGTACCCCCTTACTGCTGCCACGGGACTTTAGAGGGCAAAAAAGGCTCAAAAGCATAAAATAATGTTACGTCATCTTAAACAACACTTTTGTCTCCCTAATAATTGCTTCCACATCATTTCGAATCACCTCTGAACTATCCATGTTCTTTTATTTATAGCTACAAAGTTAACTTATTTCTAACATAAGGCTGAATCTCAAATCGCTCTCCAACACCTGATCATAGGCAGTATTTTGTGTGTGCGACAAGTATTGTACACTACATTGCATTCGCTTTACATTTAATGCTAATTGGGATTTAACCCCAGAAACCGTACGTTAACGGAGTTAGCGCCTATGACCGCATTACAGCCGTAATTACAGCCTATGACCGCATTACAGTACAACAGCACTTTCTCTCATGTGATATTGCTTAATTGGCTGTCTGTTAGTGTTTTCCCGATACTTTCTTTTAACTATACTGTATTAACATTAGCAAGCTTGTTTCCTTGAGATCTTCATTATTCCTGATATGGCAATACTTCCTGTGGTTCACCAAAAGTATATTGAAACACAGGTAGTTCATGCTTAATAACATTGTGGCTCATGTACCCCTCACATACTGTAGATAAATTTAGATTGTGGTGCTGCTGGAGATTGGGTGCTTGAACTTGCCTGCTTGTACATGCTCAATTGCTTATAACTTCCCTGCATTATTTTATTTTTTCATCTATTTGTAGGCTTATTTTGACACATTATATAAAATAGTGCCGACATGGTACTGAATTTTATAGAATTTGGGAGCAAATAATGTAATACAAAGGATGTTTAGGGGGGGAAAAGTACGGTATGCTAATATTTCAGAAGGCCAAAACATGTTGCCCACTTTGCCTATCATATGCAAGAATGTATTAAGCAAATCTAAAAATTGTTATGAGATACAGTAACAGACAGTAACTATATTTGAAAATAACAATTTAAATGGTCCTTAATCAACATAACAGTAAGATCACACCATTTCTTGCCAAAGATGGATTTGAAATAAATTCGTAGTAATAAGTGTTAAGTTTAAAGTAATAAGTGTCCCAGTAAAAATATTCAGTTTAGCCTTTCTAATTAATATCTATTGGTGCAGGTATTGAGCAAGTTCATAGCTTATTAATAGTTTATTTTAAAGTAGATTATTAAATATGCCAGATAACTGTTCATAACATTACTTTTACTCAACATTTTGATTTCACTTATGGTGCGGGATAAACATCAGTCAGATACTGTATCCAAGTACAGTACCGCAAAAGTTGTTCAATTCTGACCTGACAGTTTTGCGTAATGCTCTGAGAAAATCTGACTGTACTTTTATACATACATACATACAGTACATTCAGACAGACAGACAGACAGACAGATATACATACAGACAGATATACATACATACATACATACTGTACATACAGTACATACATACGTACAGACAGATATACAGACATAAAGACAGAAAATCTTTTGAGACTAGGTTTGGGTCATCTAATGTATGAAACATAAAGATATTGTTGAAAGAGCGAGTTCTGACCAATGTACAGACAAAACCTTTCTTTAATTTATATTGATTATGAAAACATAAAACATTGCTCATGCTAGTCATGGTGCAGTAAGGACTCGCCATAGTTACCTTTTGATGTTGCTGATAGCATAATGGCTAGCTAAAAGTTGGATCAGTAATTATTTACATGGAAAATAAAAGAGTGTGTGTGAGTAGGTTGTAACCCATGGCAATTTTTGACAACCAGCCAATCAATCACCTACAAAAACTTGTTTCTCTTTCAAACTTTTTTCTGAACACTTCCTTTAACCTAAATCTAAAATTCCTCATGAATAAAAACTGATTGACGTTTAGAGAAGACTTCAAGCACAGTATGTGATGAGACTCTTAGCTGCAGTAAAACATTTGATTGGGAAGAACGCAGTGGTTTCCATGAACATTCATATATTTTGTATTTTGTATTATACAGATATTTTATATTTTATTTTATTCTTTCTTAGTTAAATTTGCTTTTTCTTAGTTAAATTTACTTATATATTTTTCTCAAATTTACTTTTTTTTTTTTTTTACATATTTATAACCTATAGATATTCTTTCTTAGATAAGTAACTTTTACTTTTAACTATTATTCCTATTAATAGTCTTGTTTTAAGGTCAGGGCAGTTGCCTAAGCATTTCACTGCATATCGTACTGTGTAAGACTGTGTATGTGACAAATAAAATTTGAATTTGAATTTGAATTTGAACATTCAGTGAGTGGAACACCTGCTTCTTGAAAAATTACAAAAATAACTGTGGGAACTGTGGGAACTGTACACACAATCAGTCACAAAAAACACTTGTACATTACAGTACATTAGTGTAGCTGGGAATTATTGATTAAATTATTTATAAATGACAATACACTGCTGTAGTTTTACTCTTGTAATTGTGTTCTGTTATTTTGTAGATCAAAAGTCCATGTTTGACTTGAACGCCCTTCGTATTAACTGAGATTTTAAATTATAAGGATAATAAAAACATGTCCAGGGCAATAATTTTTGTGAACCATGTTTAAAACTTACAAGTTTGCTTCTTAACTTTTGGCCTATAGCATGCAGCTGTTCCATAGGAAGGCTATAGTGCAGTTAGCCTTCATTGTGGCCAATGAGTACAGCTTTTCCATCTATTCTTGTCTTTCTTCAGAATGTTATTTTTTAGGAATGATCTCAGTCATTCTCAGTTAACGACTAGCTTCACCCTCCTTTACTTTACCACATGTTTATCTGACTCATGCCTTCCTAATTAATGTTTCCTGCTCGGCTAGCATATGTGGTCAAAGGCTAAGTCAAGGTCAGACAGCTTGCTTTAAGGATTCTGGCTTGAAATAAGTTGTTTGTGATTGAACTGAAATGTTTTCTTGTTCTTCTACTTTTACTGCAAACCTTTTCCATTGAAAACAGAGCAGACATTAAGAGGTATGTTTCCCCTACAACATACATGTTCATAAATGACCTTCTTTGTGGTTACACCATTCAGATTTGCACATATAGTACAACCAAATTCTTTACCCAGGTACTTTATCAATGAATATTCGAAATAGAAAAAAAGGTACACTGACACAAGAGCTTGATACATACTGTAGATATGAGCAACATGACACAAATAATATCAAATGATTTGACTAAAATTGCCAGCTATATACATTAAAATTTTATCTTTCAAACCATGTTTCCCAGCTATTTCTTAAACAGTTTGGTAGCACGGACTTCCCCCAATGTAGTTTTGTCCTTGTAGAAAAGTACATTTTGAGGAAGTCTGTTCGAACAAGCTGTCATAGTTCAATCATGATCTCCTTTAAGACATGTGTCAGCACTTTAGAGATTTTGGGATTATGTTGCCCTTATCATACGTCCTCTCTTATAAAACTCCATGTACAGCTGTCTGGTGGATGTGTGCCCTGTTGAGGTGCTTGAAACAAATATTACTGAGATTACAGAGCAGATCCCACAAAAGGAAGAGGCACCAGAGCCACTTACGCCAAAGGAATCCTGTCCTGCAAGTCAACATGAGACAGAAGATGCCCCACCACTGGAGGCAGTTGTCCAACTACACCCTGATAGAGAAGATCAAGTAAGAGCAAAAGACCATTCACCTGTATTGTTACATCTGTTTAGAAGCTAACCTGTATTGTCTCCTTCTCCCTTTCTTCCAGCTGTTATACATATAAATAAACGTATCCGTGCAGTCTTGAGAGATGGCTATTTGACTGCAACTAAAGATTTTTATCCTGAAATTGCAAGGAAGGATTCTCATTTTAGTGACAAAATATTAATTGGTAGCAGAAAGAATGGAAATGGGAACTGCAAGCAGGGTTTGCTATTTTAGGGATAGTTTTTTTGGGGATAGCTATTTGGGGATAGAAATGTGCTAAAACTAGCTACTGCTTTCCTAACGACGTCTATTCCACTGTTAAAACTAGGTATTGTTCTTTTGTAGTTATAAAGTGGGACTCATGTCCCAAAAGTTCATTGCATGTTCAATGATTTTTGGGCTTTTTCCGTCCTCACCACATGGGATCATAGGTGGGATCATGACCCTCTGATCATTGTACCAACATCCTAACCACTAGGCTACCCCTGCCCCAACAATTTCTATTTCATTGATTGCTAACATGCAATTGCAAGTGGTGGGAACAGGCTTGAATGGTCATTCCAGTGTATACACTCAAACCACAGATTTTAGCTTCTCCCGTGGGATCATCAAATGACTTCAAGCACGCTGTGAGAAATAATCTTTCTAACAAGGCTGTCTGCCACATGGTTTCCATCTATTGAGGCATTCCTGGTACAGATTCTTATAAAATGCCCAAGGCATCTCAACTGGCTTGTCTCCATTTGGAGGAGCTATGAATATGTCCTCGGGTTATCCTGAATGGTGAAATCCCAGCAATCCTGCAGCAGAACCTAATTTCTTCCTCCTCACATTATGTATTCAAGGACTATTCATTGGTCATGACCATATATTAGGATAACGGTATACTGTAGGTTGACTGTGGCTCAGAGCTTTGTCCACAATATTACCTCCTTCACCACATCTGGCACAATGACTTTGAATGCAGCTAGGACTGAAACTACAAGTAGGGTCATAAATCTGGCTATGAAATTATGGATTTTCTGTATGGGTTTTCTCTACTTGCAATTAGGGGTGTGTTTCCTAGAGGCTTGTTTTTCCAGGGTTTGGTTTTTGACTAAGGAACTGATCTTCCCCTTCCCCTACAGGAGGATGAGGCACTCAAAGAGGAACATGGAGGTCAGTATGGATAATCAAGTGTGCACAAAGTATGTACATACGGTACAGACCAAAAGTTTGGACACACCTTCTCATTCAAAGAGTTTTCTTTATTGTGTTCTTTATTGTGTTCTTTAGCCCAAACGCGTCTCTTCTGCTTGTTGCTTGTCCTTAGCAGTGGTTTCCTAGCAGATATTCTACCATGAAGGCCTGATTCACACAGTCTCCTCTTAACAGTTGTTCTAGAGATGTGTCTGCTGCTAGAACTCTGTGTGGCATTGACCTGCTCTCTGATCTGAGCTGCTGTTAACCTGCGATTTCTGAGGCTGGTGACTCGGATGAACTTATCCTCCGCAGCAGAGGTGACTCTTGGTCTTCCTTTCCTGGGGCGGTCTACATGTGAGCCAGTTTCTTTGTAGCGCTTGATGGTTTTTGTGACTGCATTTGGGGACACTTTCAAAGTTTTCCCAATTTTTCGGACTGACTGACCTTCATTTCTTAAAGTAATGATGGCCACTCGTTTTTCTTTACTTATCTGCCTTTTTCTTGCCATAATACAAATTCAAACTCTTTGAATGAGAAGGTGTGTCCAAACTTTTGGTCTGTACTGTATATACAGTAAGGTGTGAATTTGCAATGAGCCTGGAAGAGCCAAGTGTCTGTATTACAATTTAAAAGAATCTATGAGAAATTTTCTGTCCCTTTTGAGACCGTAATCAACCATTTTTAAATATCTTAGGATGATAATTAAAACATATAACAATGACCCTGATAGAATCACACTCGTATTGACACCCAGCACTTGCTTGTTTGCGACCTGCAGTGCCATCTAGCTATTCTGCATAAAAATCCCAGATGTTGTGCTTTCCTTCTCAAATCCTCAGTAGCTGCTAAAGGAAATCCAATTCACCCTTCATAAAATTTCCCCTGCCTCAAGACCTGTCAGAAGCTCCTGTACTGTGTTTTTTTTTTTTCTGCCAGAATGTTGTCCAGCACCTCAAAAGGCTTAAACAGGCTGAAGTAGCAAAACGTGAACCTGGTGTGAGTCTGTAGATAGAGCTTTGAAGTCAAACACACCCACAAACAACCCACAGAACATAGCACCCCAACATTCATACAACCTACAACCTCAGCCGTTCCCTTTTTCCTTTGGTCAACTAGTCCTGAAGAAACACTCAGGTGAATTAACTAGTGGCTTGTGTTTCTTTTCCAGTTAGTTGTACGTTAATGGCCAAGGTTGTCAATATTTATTCAGATCCTAGATCTGGAGATTTGGCTACTGTTACCTCTTGAAGTTTTGACCACAGTGATGCAAAACACCACCGAGCATTACTTTCTGAAATGTTCTTTGATGCAATCTCAGAATGTCCTCATGTGAATGTAGAAGAAGTCGAAGATGGATCCATTCCTACTGTACCACAAATTGTTGAACCCCAGGAGTTGAATGGTGTCACCCTAACTGTACCCATTACTGTGATGGCCACCCACAGGTAAGCCGCACATCGAAAGCTGATGTGGTGGACAACATCTCTTTTATACTGAAATGGCTTTGAAATTTGTTGTAGTAGAAAGTGAAGGTGTCTGGAATAGTGGTAAAACCTTTATAAAAATAATCTAATAAAGCGTGTTCTTTTTTTTTTTTCTTTTTTTTTTTGCCCTTACTTTCTAAAATGCTGCAGCAAAGCAGTCCACGTTGAGTAAGTCCTGAATTTTACACAGTTGAAAATTTGGTTGAGTTGGGTCTTCTCTACTTTTTATTTAAACTGTTACTGCAGGCTTGTTCGTCTTTATTGCAGGAGGGCTTCACAGGCAGACAACCAAAGTAAAGAAGGTGAAATGGAGAAACATCAAGATCAGATGCCCCAGAGTGGCCTCCTCACTGTGGAGGAAGAGTGAGTGACTGTCCTTGAGGTCTACAATCTCTGTAATAGTCTTGTTAAAGAAGTAGTACAATGAACAAGTTTACAATTAACAGAATCTAATAGAAAAACTACTTAGTTGGACTCTTAGTAATGACGTAGTAGTAAAAGTAAATCATCGCCCCCTCTAAGAATGGTGGTTTTAGCTGTATTGTTTAATTGTTTTCTTTCTGGGTAAGGTTTCCTATTATATGCAAGGCTGTAGTGGAGCCTAGACGCATTTAAATGGTGTTTACACACCTCCTATATAATGAACGACCTCTGACTAGTGTTTCCCCACCTCTGACTAGCTAAAGTTATACCTTGACAACAGTTTTGGTTATTCATACTGTTTCGTCAAAACAAACTGTAGTTTATTGTATATTGTGTCGCTCAGTGAGCATTTACAGTACCTACTACATAGTTTTCTACTGTGACCACTCACATCGTCTCTTGTTTTTCAACATGGAGACACAACGAATTTTGGGAAAATCAAAATGGCAATCCTCCTTTTGCTGAAGCTGAACAAAAAGTGAAAAAAAATGATTATAGTACTGTGTTGTGAATATGCTTTTTTATTGATACAGGGCTATCCAGGTAATTATGTGATTTTATAGTTTTTATACTATTCAACTTTTTTTTTCTCACTGAAATGCATAATTGATTGTTCATTTTTTTAATGGTGGCAGATGTTAAAAAATTCTTCCATGCTATCTTTCATTATTTTCTATTCTTTATGGTGATTAATACATTTCATGGACTTCAGCTATGTTCATTTTTTTTCTCTCATGTTGTTGTTTAAACAATAAATTTCAGCTTTGGTTCATATTTTTTCCAAAAAATATTCCTAGTACTTTTTTACTGATATGTTGTGATCCACTATACCTTGATCACATACTATAGATCATAATTTACCCACATTTTTGTAACCACTAAAGCCTTAATTACATGCGGTAGCCATATTTAATAAACATAGATCGACTGTGGGATGATGTGAACAAAAAACATGAAATAGAAAATATAAGAAGACAGACAATAAGCATGTACAGCAGAAAAACTTTGGGAGATTTAGTGTTTAAGACTGTATTTAAGGCACTGATGATTGATTGGTTGATGATGAGATGCTAGGCGGCTAGATTATTTGAAATTGTTGCTTACCATTATGCTATGTTCTTGTTTGTAGAGATATTTTTAATAGGTAGATCAAACCATTCAAAATAGATTTTTGTTTCTTTTAGCCTATTAAAATATCCTTACTACACTTGGTAATAAAAACTAGGCATAGATCACCGCCGAGAATTTGCGTAGAAATGTTGAACAATTGTTGTTGCACTTACTTATACCTGTGCTCCTATATGTGTGGCAGTGATGCTGACCGTCCTCTTTCTTCGGCCAGTCAAAAAAGTGTCATACTTAATGAACGTCTGCAGGACCTGATTAAGCTGTTTAAGGAACGAACAGAACGAACTAAAGAAAGGCTGATTGACCCAGATGAGTCTGAAGAGGACAGTCCCTCTGCGAGTGAGTAGATGTGTTTGATTTCTAATGTTGCTTGGACATCCCAGGCTCCCAGAAAAGCTTTAATGCACATTGATTTAACATCTAGCTGGTACTACAACTGGAGTAAAGGATGCTATAGTTCTACAATACTCAGTTGAAGGGACTTTTTTTCTTTTTTAAGCCCACTTTACTCGGTTTTTTTTTTTTAATTGCTTTTAGAATAATTATTTAGTTGTGAGTTGAAATCCCCCTAATTTTCTTAAAAACTTCCACTGATTTACTGCTATTGTAATAACAACAAAGTTTTTGCATGTTTTTGCTCATCTGGAGGAGAATATGAAACCTACAGTACGGGACAGTAATAAATACAGTAGTGGTACTGGGTAAATGTGAAGGAAAACAGAAAATATTCATTTTCGTGGCGAAATTGCAGGTTTATCATTTTCAATGACCTTCATTATAAGATCTGCCATGGAGAAAACATCTTACAATCTTAAAACTGCTCTGTAATCACATTCTCCAAACTGGTTTAAATTGACTAGTGGACTTAAACTATCCTACCATAATGACCTCCACAATTTTTTCTCTTTAATTTTCCCCGTATATGAATGCATGCTTTAAAGAATGAGGTGGCAGTTTATTTTGCTTGTATGTACGTGTAGCACCTACGAAAAAGGCCACTGCTCCTCCACCAACTCCACCTCCTCCGCCTCCTCCACCCGAGGAGCAGAAAGATGTTCCTGCTGCCGATGAGATCGAAGAAGAGCAGTTCCTGGAGTTCATGGGCTACCAAATCAAAGTACCCAAGGTGCCCCCAATGCCAGACTGGCTGCGAGCCATCATGGAGTATCGTTTCCCTTCCAGCATCGATCCTTTCACTGGTAAGACACTCCTCAGTACCCCTCACTTCATTATAAAATTGAATATCTACAGTAGTTTGACAGGCAACTCCGACTTACTACAAAGGTGACCTGTTAGATATTGAAGCAGGCAACCAAGTATTTATCTTTACATCAACACATATTGCATTTATAAGGCATAAAGGAGGAAATGCGTGAACAAAACCACATCACACCAGTACAAATTTACACAGTGATTTGCAGGTGAAATTTACACATGGTTTTTAGACACTTAACATATTGTCTTTTTTATGTGATTTCCTTTACACATATATATTTGAACATGGAATTGTTAGCACAAATAATTTTTACATATAGTTTTTATGATTAAAATAAAGTTAATTTAACTACACAAGAGGATTAAGGCCTTCATAAAAATTTGTTTGAGTTCTGACTTTTTTCTAAGAACTGTGACATTATTCTCAAAAGAATATTTATTTAAAGACTTTTGACGGAATTTTGCAGGAAAAAGACAGAATTTTACTTGTTTATGGTGACCTTAATCCTACATAATCCTTTTGTTTGGACATTTTTAGTAATTTTTTACACAAATCATTTATTTTCATATTTTACCAAAAAAATATGTGTGATTACACTGACAATTATCACATACTGTATATTACTGTATACTGTGAAATGAAAATGCTTATATAATTCTATAACTATCATTTACACTACAAAGAATTACCAATATTATTATCCTATTTTATATAAAAGAAAATAAAGAATAATAAAGAAGTTATAGAATAGGTGCAATAGCTGCTGTGATGCTCATTAACACATCAACTTTGTCTTGGTTTGTATTTTCCTCCGGACAGATCTGATCTATGTGGTGTGGCTGTTTTTTGTGATGTGTGCATGGAACTATAATGTGTGGCTGATCCCGGTGCGCTGGGCATTCCCATATCAAACACCAGAAAACATCCACCTCTGGCTGCTAGCTGACTACTTATGTGACACCATCTACATCCTGGACATTGTGGTCTTTCAGCCCAGGCTACAGTTTGTCCGTGGAGGAGATATAGTGGTGTGTGGAGCGAGATGTATAAATACATGCATTAGATTTCATAGTTTTACAGTAAACAGTGTACTTACACCAATCAGCCATAACACTACAATACAAAACATTAAGCAAGGTGTTTGCCTTGTGCCACCTGGGCAGTTCTGGCCCCTTTGGGTATGACTTCACAAGACCTCTGGGGGTGTGCTATGGCATCTGACAACAGGATGTTAGTGGCAGATCCTTTGGGTGCTCTGGGTTTCGGGTTGAGATTTGGGGAATTTGGAGGCTGGATCAACAATATTGAACTCTTTTCCTGCTAAGCCTCATACATGGCCAGATGTGGTGCACTGGGTCCTGATACGTTTCTATTTTGGCCAGCATTGACTTTTTTCAGCAATTTGGTCCCATAGGTATAGATGAGTGTGGGTGCCCATGATCCTGTCACCTGGTTTACTGGTAAATACTTGATAAATGCTATTAAGTTCACCTGGTGGTGGTGTCAATGTTATGGCTGATTGGCATGCAAAAAAGGAGCACAAACAATATTGTATAATAGTTCAGCATCATTTTAAAACAGGTGGGTATAGTGTTTGGTAATATATATGTTTTGGAATGTTTGTGTTTCAGTGTGATAAAAAGGATATGAGAGAACATTATATGAAAACAGAACGATTTAAGGTGAGTACTGTGCTTTAATGTGCCATTGCTACTATGTGATTAGCACCATCACCTTCCAGAGTTAGAGTTATCAGGATAATGTAATGAACAAGTACATGAAGTCAGTCACCCAAAGGCATAAATGGGTGCTCTTATGACCTTGTGTAGTAAATGTTAAGCAAAACACACACAGTTTCTGGATAAACTAAAACCTTCATCAGCTGTATAAGCACCATGCTTTATTAAAGACATCATTCAGCCTTCTTTAATACAGCCTAAATAAATGACAATTATGGACAGCAAGTTTTTTTTTTTTTTACGTGTAACACCTTTTCAGTCCCTAAATGTCAGCAAAGACTTAATCATTTATAGCCTGCAGATAAACACACTTTGCTTGCACAGTGGTCTGAAATGACGCATTTGTCTGAAAATATTTTGAATGATTTTGAATGACATCATTTTCAAATGAGATTAAAATGCTTAACAGTTTCATTTGAAGGAAGCATATAAAGATAGAGGTGTATGGAAAATGCTTCTGATGATAAAATGTAGCTTCAGTGCTAAAAACAAACGAGCAAACTTTAGGTAGTCAAGTACATGAAAATTTTTATATACAGTGGACCCTTGGATTATGAGCATAATTCGCTCTGGAAGTGGGCTCATATTCCAAAACACTCTTAAACCAAATCATCATTTCCCATAAGAAATAATAAAAACTCAAATTATTCGTTCCACAGCTCCAAAAATTAATACTTAAAAAGTATTAATACAATCTATAAAATGAAAATAAAAAAATTAATCTGCACTTTACCTTTAAAAAAAAAGTACAAATAAATCCTGACAGATAAGTGTTTCCATTGGTGCGCGCAGACGCCGTGTGTGTGTGTGTGTGTGTGTGTGTGGAATTAGTTCCTTCCCTCGGAAAAAAAATCTCTCTGACCTGGCGTTAGCGCATACTAAGGGAATCACTGCTGTAAAGTAAAAAAAAAATAAAAAATGAACCAGCACTTTACCTTTGAAAAGAATCACGACAGAGCAGAGTTTCTGTGTGTTTGTGAAGCCGGGAGGGGTGAAAAGGGGAGAGCGCGTCTGTGTGTGTGTGTGTTTCAGTGTCAAGTTGCGCACGCACGAGCAACGTTTCTGTGTGTTTGCAAAGCCGTGGGGGGAGGGAGGGGGGGGGAGGTGAGAGAGTAATGCTCTGTGGCAAAATAAGAGTCGCATGTGTGAAGCATGATACTCGGCGCTCGTAAACTAATACTTGCTTGGTTTCCAAATAAAAAATTCTTTAAAATCTTTGCTCGGTTTGCGGAACACTCGTGAACCACGTTACTCGCAATCCGAGGCTCCACTGTACATTATATATACATATATAAAATTGCCGAATTTAACATATTAGTAGATTAGATATGGGGTTTCAACATAACTACATTTGCTTCTCCTGTCACAAACTAGTTGCACAGACTGGCCGTTCTGGCGGATGTAATAGTCGCTGGTCACGGAGGGCAGGCATAGGCGCAGAGGGGCACACACTGGAGGCGAGAGGGAGGACACTGGAGGCTAAGGGAAGACACTAGACACAGGAGGGGGAACCTTGGAACAGGAGAAAAACACTAAAGACACGAGACAAGGGGAAACACAAGGAACACACGGCACAGCACCTACTTAAATCACAGAATGAACTAAACAGTACACTTACACAGACATATCACACAGATAAAACTGTTCAGAGCTCATATAAACAAACAAGAATAAAGTAAAATACAACAAAACTAAAACAAATGCCCATCTGACAGGATTAATGTTCGACCCAATTTCCCAGAACAACCGGCTATTTATAACACTTTTAACGAGCTACCTCGGTTCAGATGAGCTCCATCATCACCTGACCAGGTGCCTTCTGGGAAACAAAACTACAGAAACTCAAACTTGCACACAGTGCCCTCTAGGGGTGGTCCCTTACACTCCAGTGCTTGACTCATCTCTCGATGTTTCAGATGGACATGATCAGTCTATTGCCCCTGGACGTTCTTTACTATTTCACAGGTGTTAAATCTGTTCTGCGCTTCCCACGTCTTTTAAAGGTAAAACCAGCTCTAATGCACTTAGATACACATTTAATTACAGACATTTGCTTAAGAAATATACTTCTCCATTTACGGTACAGACATAATCATTAATATTAGTATTATTATCGTTGTTACTCTCGTTCTTTCTGTCAGTACATGGCATTCTTTGAATTTAATGATCGTCTGGAGGCGGTGATGAAAAAAGCCTACATTTACAGGTAAGCCTAGAGTACACAACATTTGATAATATACAATAGTCAGTTGAAATGCATACAGTACAGTACAGTATTGCTAATAATCAAGATAATGAGTTAATAAATTGGGCATATTTTGCAACACCTCTGAAAGCCAAGTTTCATGGGGGGGAAACGTTTATGTTCTGGAACATTCCTGGTAGATCCTTTGGGTGTCATTGGTTGCGATGTGGGTCCTCTGTGTTTTGCGTGTGACTTGTTTGTCCAGTGCATCCTATGGATGCTTGGTCAGATTGCTATCTGGGGAATTTAAAAGCTAGATGGTCCAATAACAACCTTGGACTCTTTGCCTGTTAAGCCCTATACATGGCAGGATGTGACGCACTGGGTCTTCTGATAACTTTCTATCATGGCCAGCATTGACTGTTTTTCAGCAGTTTGTGCTACTGTACATTGGTATTTTTGTGGGATGTGGTGGAAATTCAGTACAATAGTCATAAAATAGTGGGGATTCTGGATAAGCAAAATCAAAAAGGAAAAAGGCACCTCTCTTATCTTTTACACTTACAAAATACACTGTAAAAAAAAAACGGTGCGTAAATCCGTAAATTTAACGGTAAAAAACTGGCAGCTGTAGTTACCAGAATTTTACCGTAAAAAATACGGTAGCACCGTTATTGCACTGTAAAAAAACAAAGCGTAAATTTTACGATAAAAAAACAACAGCTGTGGTTGCCAGAAGTTTACTGTAAAAAATACAATAGCACTGTTTTTGTTTCTATGGGATCACACTCATTATGCTGCATATTTTAATTGTTCTTAAGCCTGACTGGGAATCAAACCCAGACCCTGGAGGTGCAAGGCAATAGTGCAGTGCTAACCACTACACTACCATGTTTGTTAGGCAACGGTTGTCGTTGTTGGACTTTCTCAGTTTCCCCACGTCCCCTCACACGACTTGCACTCCAACAGCGACAACACTTATGTAGCAAGCATGGTAGTGTAGTGGTTAGAACTGTCGCCTTGCACCTCCAGGGTCTGGGTTTGATTCCTGGCCAGGCTCGAAAAAAATCTGTAAAGTATGCAGCGTAATGAGTGTGATCTCATAGAACCAAAAATTTATGCTTTGTTTTTTTACAGTGCAATAATGGTGCTACCGTATTTTTTACGGTAAAATTCTGGTAACCACAGCGTTATTACCGTAAAATTTACTTTTTTTTTTTTTACAGTGTATTATCTACAACATTCACAAGGCTTTTGTGTGACCTTGAAACTGAATTATTATGCACAAAGGTGCTTTTGTCTTTATGTCTCTAAAGTTTTAGTTAATAGAAAAAGAAAACCCATCTTCATTAAAAACAAGAAGCATTTCCCTTTTTTTTGTCGTAATATTTTACGACATTAGTCTTCCATGCCATAGTATTACAGAATTTGACTTATATATATATATATGTGTGTGTGTGTGTGTGTGTGTGTGTGTGTGTGTGTGTGTGAGAGAGATTTTTCAATGTGAACATCATCAGTCAAAACATGAAGTACAAATTACATATAAAGTTTTTTTTTTTTTTTTTTTTTTAATGCAAGGAATAGGCTCCTCTACATTTATGCATTCAGAAATATCCACATAATCCACAACCTATTTTAGGCATGCACACATTTTTCACATTGTTTCTACAGCAGTGGTTGTTCATATCAATTAAACTGTGTTTCAAGGCCTCGTGCGTGGGCTTGTCTTTGCTAGGTTGTTTAATCACTAAGAATCTTCTGTTTTCCTTCATGATGGTTCATCGTCCTATGTTCTTCTGCTGCAGTTGGATTGTTTGCCTTACCAAATTTCGCCCTGAAGTTGTCTGCCATCCCTGCTCCCATGCACGTCTGCACCCACACAATGTGCTATGGAGTGATCTCATTGCAGGGTGAACAGAATGAATCTCACATGTTACGAATGGGTCATAGCTTGAGAGGCTGCCATGTAAATTCAATGTGGTGATCTGTAATGTCTTGTGATGCTCTGGCAGAACTTCTTGCTTGCTATGACTGCTGGGAATTCTGTTGTTCTGCAATGAATTCAATAAAGGCGGGGGGGTTTTGTCTTTGTCTTAGTGGACTTGTTTGTAGATTATTAGAAGCTGAACAAATCCTTTTGGATAATAATCAATTATCCATATCCAAAGTGGTGTGGTAGTCTCCTCATCAATGTCATAATCATCCTGTAGGCACCCGTTACGTCTTTAGAGAACGCAAGAACTTTAATTATTACTAAATTTGATGACGCGGGGGTGACATTTTTATGTGAAAATACTATTCAGCAAAATATTCCCTTTTCTCAGTTCAAAGAAATGTGCATGTTAATTTGTTAACCAGCACAGTCATGCAAGGACCTGTTAGACATGTCTGTGGTACAGAATTACATACAGTAATATACACACAATCTTACTTTATTTTACTTTATTTGGTGGCCTCACGGTGTCAGGCTCAGCCTCTGTCTGGAGATGGGTCGGCTGTTCTGCAAGAGGCAGCTTCTGCCGTGCTTCACTATAATTATCTATGAAAGAAAAATCTAAACAATCCCGAACGTTGTTTAGCGTTTAATCTTTTAAATTAAGCATATTGTATATAGAAAGGATTTATACATACTTGCTGTATACAGTACATAATTCTAACTTTATACGCAAGACTCCTGGGGTTGCTCCAAATAATTGATTGCCCTCACAGGTCCCTCTCCCTTATATGGAGGCCATAAACACACAACACCATTCTTCACCCAGATTGCAGGCACAACCTCCACTTCTTCAGTGTCAACAAAGCTGATAATGTGGTACATGATTTCTGCAATCAAATACAAACGTGGATAAACATCTCTCAATTATTAAATACAAATGTGCTTTTGTCTTTATATGGATGGTTAAAATAAGTGCTCTCTGAAACTTTAGACAAAGACATATAAAGACAAAAGCACATTTGTATTTAATAATCCTTAAGACAACAAAACATAGCATAAAATTTGCATTAAATTTTTGCTGTTTTTTTTATATATAAACATACAGTACAGACCAAAAGTTCGGACACACCTTCTCATTCAAAGAGTTTTCTTTATGTTCTTAGTGTTCTTTATTGTGTTCTTTAGCCCAAACGCGTCTCTTCTGCTTGTTGCCTGTCCTTAGCAGTGGTTTCCTAGCAGATATTCTACCATGAAGGCCTGATTCACACAGTCTCCTCTTAACAGTTGTTCTAGAGACGTGTCTGCTGCTAGAACTCTGTGTGGCATTGACCTGCTCTCTGATCTGAGCTGCTGTTAACCTGCGATTTCTGAGGCTGGTGACTCGGATGAACTTATCCTCCGCAGCAGAGGTGACTTTTGGTCTTCCTTTCCTGGGGTGGTCCGCATGTGAGCCAGTTTCTTTGTAGCGCTTGATGATTTTTGTGACTGCACTTGGGGACACTTTCAAAGTTTTCCCAATTTTTCAGACTGACTGACCTTCATTTCTTAAAGTAATGATGGCCACTCGTTTTTTTTCACTTAGCTGCTTTTTTCTTGCCATAATACAAATTCAACCTCTTTGAATCAGAAGGTGTGTCCACACGTTTGGTCTGTACTGTATATAGGACTCAGGATTGTGCAGTATAAAGTGACATCCTTTTATTCAACACAAAATAGGCAATAAGAATAAACTGAATTTAAGATCATTTTAACCAACTACACAAACATGACAAACTGGGACACATAGGCAAAGAAATAGCACAAATACACACGCACATGTTTTATGGTTGTTTTCGGTTGTTTCTACATTATGACCAAAATAATAAAAAATAATATTTTTATTTTAGGCGGCACAGTCACTGAATACAGGATTAAGCGGTATAGATGATGATGATGATGATGATGATGATTGATGTTGATGATTGTTATTTTAGGTTCTTCATTTTTGCAGTGTCATTCCCATATTCTGGTAGTGGTCAAATGTACAGTTTATTAAAAAAAAAGTAGTGATAACTTTTGTTATACCTGACATATCCAAAAACGCAAATACACAGTTTGAAGCCTCCTCATTAACACACACCAGCAATGGTTCTATAAATAAGCACATATATATTTTTTATTCACCACTGACTTATGCTGAGTTGCCGGCACATACTGTATACTGTAGGTGCCGCTTGAGTTTTAAGGGGTTTAATAGACAAAAAAAGAAACGTCTTCATTATATCGTATAGTAAGCTTTAAAAAATTTCCATAGGAGGGATCAGGCTGGACAGGCCAGACTTTGGATCAGATAGGCATAAAGCAGCCTTAAGTTCCCACGATCCTGTTACCAGTTTACTGGTATATAATTGATAATCAATGTTATTTAATTCATGCAGTGGTTGTGTTAATGTCTTGGCTGATTGTAGGAAATGTCAGCACATTTCTGATAATGATCATGTTACCTGATTTGTACATACAGTCAGATTTTGCTCATGCTTAATCTCTTCTATTGAAGAACATGCTCAAATCCTTTATGGGCCTTTGACAGCAGAGGGGAATTGTGCAAAACCTTATGTTCACTTTGGCCCTTTTCCATTTTTTCAAGATTGTCACTTTTCACTCAAGTTACAAACAAATGCAGAATCAAAAGAAGTTGATGTCTGAGTTTTGGATCCAACTGCATAGCTAATGATTGGTCACTCAAATGTGTTTGGTAATGGTTCATGTATAACTTTCAGATCAAATTCAGTTTTGTGCCCTGTTCCACTCATGTCTTGCCCTCAGAGTGATCCGGACCAGCGCCTACTTGCTCTACTCGCTGCACTGCAACGCCTGTCTGTTCTACTGGGGTTCTGATTACGAAGGTCTCGGCTCCACTAAATGGGTATATGATGGCAGAGGCAACAGGTGACCCCTCCACCCTGCACTTCAAAGTCTGTATGATTATCTATCTATCTTTGATTATCCATAAATTAAAACATATGTGTGTGTTTTTATGACGTAGTTATATCCGCTGCTACTACTTTGCTGTAAAAACTCTGATCACAATCGGAGGTCTCCCAGATCCCACGACCGTCTTCGAAATCGTCTTTCAGCTGGTCAATTACTTTGTGGGTGTGTTTGCTTTCTCGATCATGATCGGTCAGGTGGGTGGAAGAAAAGAGTCGCAATGCTACAGAGAGATTTCAGACATCATAGATTGTCTGAAATAATGTGTTTGTGGTTTATTTTAGATGAGAGATGTCGTAGGAGCAGCAACTGCAGGTCCGGCATACTACAGGTCGTGTGTGGACAGCACGGTAAAGTACATGACCGTTTATAAGATCCCACGTGAGGTTCAGAACAGAGTCAAGACCTGGTATGACTATACCTGGCAATCGCAAGGCATGCTGGGTAAGAGCAAATCAAATATATGAGGGTGAGTCAAAAATGATCCGCACTCTGGTTATATAAAAAAGTCTGTTGGCCTTATCGGCGCTACCGTCTCCCCAGTTACTGCTGTACGGGTGTGACATGTTTACAAAAAAATGCAAAATTGGATGCCCTAATTGTGATTTGCACAAAAGAAGAACATCAGGCAGGGATTTATTTTTTATGGTCTGAGGGTGTACCTGGCGCCGAATTAATTCACCGAAGAGCGCAAACAGAAGTGTTTAGATATCTGCAAACAAAACGAATAAGAAAGCGTGTTGACAGATGGACAACGCGTATCGAAACGCAAGGACATTAGGATGAAAAACTACTGAATGTATTTGTCTTTTCTAAATGTTACTAACGAAAAGATACACTGCTGAAAGAGTGCGTATAATTTTTGACTCTGAAATGATTCATGAAATTTAGTTGACATCTATTCAGCATATACAAACGCAACATTAATGTATTGTTTAAGGACACACGCTGATTTAAAGGAAATGTTTTCGTGTCATCGAAATTATTTTGCTACTTTACAGTATTCTTAATCTTGGTACACATTGTGCTGGAGATAAAATGTTACTAATGCAGCTACTAGCTAGATAATACGCATTTCTCTTTGAAACCATCATCTCAAAAGTGCATTTTGCTGGGTAATAACATTTGAACTTAAATAGTTTTTAGAAAATTGAGAAATACAGTAGTTTATATTTACAAATAAGCCTACAAATGGGGCTGGGAAAGGCATACAGTATGTCGCCTCACACCATCAGGGTTGGGGGCACGGATCTTGCCTCCAGTCTGTGTGTGAGGAGTTTGCATGTTCTCTGTGTTTGTGGTTTCGTTCCTTGTTTCCTCCCACAGTCCAAGATATGCAGTCTAGGCCGAATTGCGTTTCCAAATTGCACATGGTATCACATAGATTAGCCCCCAATCTTAGCAGCTTTAATTTAATCAGTTGGAGTTTTTTTTTTCTTTTGAAGCTAAAAATCCAAAGAATATCCAGCTCTGTAAAATGTCATAGAGGAACCTCATCACAAAAAAACTGACACTGGTGACTCCTTACTGTGCATGAACATCTTTTCACAGAAAATATCACTATGTCAACAATTACACGTTTTTCTTTATTCAATAAGACCACTTGTGTTCACTTATCACTCACTCATCATCTATAATTCTTTATTCCTAATCCTGTATTCAGGGTCACAGGGGCCTGGAGCCTATTCCAGGAGACTTAGGGCACGAGGCGAGGTTTACCCTGGACAGGGTGCCAATCCATCGTAGAGCACTCACACACACACACACACTTAGTCATACACTCTTTCACACACTGTGGGCAATTTGCAAACGCCAATTAGATTAATCTGCATGCCTTTGGACTGTGGGAGGAAACCGGAGTACCCGGAGGAAACCCACCAAGCACGGGGAGAACATGCAAACTTCATGCACACAGAGACGGGAATCGAGCCTGGCCGGGAATCGAACCCGGACCCTGAAGGTGCAAGGTGTTTATAAGAATAACGTCTATAAGAAGCCTTATGCAGGGCTTTTCAGAGGGTCAGCAAAATAGAAGGATGTGAGAGTGCTTATGACACGCACAGAAACGCTTTCCTGTTCGGAGATAGCATGGGTTTATTAGTTGGGAAATAAAAAGAAACGTATAAAAACTGGAAACAGAAAACAAACAGAGCTCCACCATCTTCTCGAGGCCGGAAGGTTTCTGAAAACTAAACAGAATGCACCCTGCCCTCACCGGACGAGTCAACTCTTTCTGAGGGCTTATGTCTTATTGATATGTGTGTTTCTACTTGAACTTGAACTTTGGCAACCTGCTCTCTTTCTCAAAAACACCAACTTGGACATGGACTCGGGCTCGGTCTTTTCCTTTGTCTTTTTTTTTTGTTTATGAAGTTCCTAATACCAGTGGCGGCCGGTGCAAAAATTTTTTGGGGGGGCGCAAACAAAAAAAAATTAAACTTTTAATACTCGCCTGTAAATAGCCATAATTGCGCATCATTACTACTAGTATAAAATAAAGTCCTGACTCACATCGCATCCAGTCAGCAGCTCCGCCAAAAGAAGTGCTGGAAAAGACTCGTTGAGAACGGTCCAATCACATGAGCCCAAATATTTAAAAACGATATTGATTCGCTAAGAACAAAAATGGGAGGGTTCAGCGCGCACAGTGCTGCGACCCAGGATGATTTGACAAAATCCAATCAGAGCTCAGCCTCAGGTCACATGCTTTTCAAAAGTCTACGTGTCTACATAGACATTCGCTTGTCCGGCGCCCCATGTACACGAACACAAATGGACGTAATACAGTTTAGATTTTTTAAAATTGCAAATAAATAATATTATGAAATACAGCGGAATTAAAATAAATAATTATTATGTTAAATAATTACATGTTAAAGGAGTATTCTTCTCTGCCTAACTTTAAGGGGGCGGCGACCCTGCGCCCAGTATTGACCGGCCGCCACTGCCTAAAACCATACCGGGGGCTACCTAATGATCGCACACAGCGTGCAGGTTTGTGGGGGCTTTCAATAAATGCACCAACAGGTGCAGAGTGTTTGCTGTGATTGCACGTATGGCGCCTTCGCCTGGCAACCGCACATCTAGGTGTTCACGGATCTGCAGTGCAGAGCGTTCTCTCATGAATCTGCCTCTCGCGAGACCCGCATTGTAACAGTATGTCACTGTGAACTAAACACTAATGTAGAAATTACAATATATTAAAATGAATGAGTCAAAGTAAATTAATTAACACCTTCTAAGCAAATTACGAATTAAATACTGCTGTAATATAATTGAGAGTGATTAACACTACAACACAGTTTAACACAGTTTGCTAGGACCATAAACTCACTGTCAAACTAATATTCATACATCGAGCATGTCTTCGCTATTTACATTTTTGGTGTAAATGGAAACTTGGGAGGCGGCTTGGTGGTGTAGTGGTTAGCACTATCGCCTTGCACCGCCAGGGTCCGGGTTCAATCCCCGGCCAGGCTCGATTTTCCCGTCTCTGTGTGCATGGAGTTTGCATGTTCTCCCCATGCTTGGTGGGTTTCCTCTGGGTACTCCGGTTTCCTCCCACAGTCCAAAGACATGCAGGTTAGGCTAATTGGCGTTCCTAAATTGCCCGTAGTGTGTGAATGAGTGAGTGTATGTGTGTGTGTCTGTGCCCTGCGATGGATTGGCACCCTGTCTAGGGTGTACCCTGCCATGTGCCCTAAGACTCCTGGGATAGGCTCCAGGCCCCCGTGACCTGAGTACAGGATTAAGCGCTATAGATGATGAGTGAGTGAGAGTGGAAACTTGAGATAGTTATGTTTTTCTATAGTCAAAGTTGGGGATTTTTTCTTACAAATAGATGAACAGGAGCTGCTCATACAGCTGCCTGATAAGATGCGTCTAGACATCGCAGTGGATGTGAACTACTCTATCGTCAGCAAAGTGGCCCTCTTCCAAGTGAGTAACTCGCACTAAACAAGCACTCACCTACAGTAGAACATGGAATAGATGTACAGCATATTTTTCTGTAAATGATAGACACAAAGTTATTGTAATTAAAAATAATTAAGCACTCAATAATTATGATCTCACTGAAAAAAATTGACAGTAAATAATCATGAAGGTAGGCAAATTTACATTGTGTTTCCTTTTAAAAGTTGATATTAAGATCATTATTTTCAAGCTTTGTATGTTCTTTATCCCTTGATAGGGTATTTTGCTACTTATTAGAAATGAATGCATAAATTAGTGCCAAAAATATAAAATAAGACTTTTTCAGACTTAAATTTAGTCAAAAGTCAAGAAACAGGTGTAACAGTGTTATATTTGGTTTATTGTCATATTATAATATGAAATACTAGATATACTATATTTATGCAATCAATTCTTGCCATCTTATCACCCTCTTATGTGCCTTGCTTTCATTCTCAGGGTTGTGACAGACAGATGATATTTGACATGTTGAAGAGACTAAAGTCAGTGGTCTATCTCCCAGGAGACTATGTCTGTAAGAAGGTAAGAGATGATGCACAGTTTTTACATTTATATTACAGCATTGTTGAATTGTCAAATCTGATTGGCCGGAATGGGTTGATCAATTGACAGTGGTGTCATCTCCATGACAACGATCACATGTTTATATACTGTAGGAAACTACTATTTATATTTTTTTCCCTATGCTTGGTGGGGAAAACCTCCAAGTTTCATGCTACAATCCAAAGACATGCAGATTTTGACAGATTTGGTGTTTCCAATTTCCCTGCTTACATTGGATTTCAATACTATAACGAATCCTGATATGGTTGTAATTCCGGCATATATTCGGTATGACCACATGATTGTGACTGTTATGAATTAATATCAAGTAAGTATCATGTTGGACGCAAAATGGCCAAATGTGTTTTTTCTTATTACATACTTTACATGTTGTCAGGGGGAGATTGGAAGAGAGATGTACATCATCAAAGCTGGAGAGGTGCAAGTGGTTGGAGGCCCTGACGGTAAAACAGTGTTTGTGACTTTGAGGGCCGGATCTGTGTTTGGGGAAATCAGGTGAGTGTACCAGATTGTATTCTGAGTTACCATCATTTCTGGATATTACTTTTGTGTATAACCAGATAAATGCATTTCCCCATCAGCTTGCTGGCTGTAGGTGGAGGGAATAGGCGGACAGCTAATGTGGTGGCACACGGCTTCGCTAATCTCTTCATCCTGGATAAAAAAGACCTCTCGGAGATCATGGTGCATTACCCGGAGTCACAGAAAATACTGCGCAAGAAAGCCAAGTGAGAGGACAGGGGCTCTTGATCAGCAACTGTCATTCGTATACACACATACTGTAAATCAAATTCAACTTGGTATAAGGACACTTTCGGTTTTGGCATTTATTATACCTTGCACTTCAAATTTACATCCATAATGGCATTTGACATGCGTCATAATTATTTAGTGGTTAGCACTACTGCCTCACAACTCCAGGGGTAGGGGTTTCAAATTTCACCTCCAGCCTGTTTGACTGGAGTTTGCACATTCTCCTCATGTTTGGGGTGTTTCCTCTAGGTACTATGGTTTCCTCCAACAATCCAAAGACATGATTTGTAGATTGATTGGCATTTGAAAACTTGCTTGTAATATATGAGTCCATTTGTGCTTGTGTCCTGCAAAGGATTGGTGCCCTATTCAGGGTGTACCCCTGCATTGTGCCCCAAGTTCCCTAGGATTCAGGGCTTCAGGCCTTTCCCTTTGACACTACACAGGATAAACCGTATAGATAATGGATGGATGGGTCTTTTGACTTTTATTTATAAACACAAGCACAATATTCATCTTTAGCTACTATGTTTAATGTATCCAATCAAAACATTACATTAGGATAAAACAAATTCCAGACAAATTTAGCAAATAAATCATTTTGTATCAATACAATCAAGCGATGAAAGCTCTTAAAATTCCCTGTTGCATTTCAAAGGTTGCATTTGGGGTCCCCCAATGACGTATGGAGAAGCGCAGAATGATATACACCATTCAGTCATAACATTAAAACCATTCATATTAAAACCATGTAGGTTTTGAGATCCCGTTGTACCATTGAGGCAGCTCTGGCCACTAAAGGTATGGCTTCTCAGTACCTTTGATGGCTCTGTGCTAACGTTTTCCCGCATCAGGACATATTTGGGTACTGAATGTTATAGGATGGAGTCTCTGTGGATTTTACCTGTCTCGTAAAGAGGGGCTGTGGTGCCCGGGTGCTCTGGTGGCTTTCTTTTTTGGCCAGCATTGACTTTTCTCTGCAGTTTGTGCAGTGAAGACAAGTGAAGATATTTTCCCAATAGCAGCTGGTAACTAATGGTTTCTAGGTTCATTATTTTTCCTAATATCTCTGTTTAGGATTATGAAATGTCATGAGGGCCTAGCACTGTCACCCCCGCATTAAGCGTTAGGGGTTTATATCTGGCCCTCGGTCTGTGTGTGGAATTTTTACACCACGACACCGAATTTGAAATAAAACACTCAAGCTGTGAGCAAAGTCAAGACTTTCAGCTGTAATTCCAGAGGTTTGAAAAAAAGTATAGAACGAACAGTTCAGGAATTGCAGCCGTTTAAATACACATACACACCCATTTTGGTTGGATTATAAATGGCTGACAAGCAGTTGCATGGCCAGGTGTGGCCTGTTCCCTCATTACTCATTACTTAATCCCTCATTAAGTTTCCCTTTAGCTACACATGGTTGTGAAGCCTCTGGATTTACATTTATAAAGCTGTCTCCTGACTCTAGACATGCCTAACTCGAGAGTGTATTTGACTTGGCTAGATGATGTGATGGGGTTCTTCTTCAGCATGGACAGGATTCTACAGTCAACCATTTTGGGTGTCTTCTGTAGACGTGCAGGCCTTTTGCTTTTGCTGAACTTGCCAGTTAATTCCTACTTCCTACTGTTGTATTGGCCACTCCCAATGTTTTTGCTTTCTCTCTTATGTTTTTTTTTTTTTTTTCCCAACTTAATGATGGCCTCCTTCACTTGTACTGATGCCACATGTTGAGAGTTTGGGTATGTGTGTAATGTTTGGGTGTGTGTAAGTGTGTTTGAAAATGACTGTAATGTCCTAAATGGTTAATGGCACACTTTTGTCAAGCCTCTTGAATTAAAGCTGAAAGTCTAGAATTGTTTGATTTTAAACTCAATGTGATGGTATACAGAGGCCAAATGCCATCAGACATATCTTTGTTCCAGAATCTATGGATTGTATATTAAATATCACAACAACAAAAAAAAATGACCAGATTTGTATTTCCCCTTACCAGTTATGCCTAGTCTGTGTGATCTGCGTGTACGATTTAAAAGGGTGTCCTGAACCAAAATGGTGTGTGTGATGATGATGTTAATAGAGGTTTAATTATGATTAGGCAGAGGTCGGTCTCTTGATACCTTTTTACTGCTCATCCATGGATTCCAATTCATTACCAGTTTATGAGTGTGTCTGTTCACTGAACTCATTTTACTGTAGCTATTTATTCATTCAAATGTGAAAACCATGTCCATGCCCACAGCAATATTTACTGCTCTAACAAGTCTTAATGCTCAAATCATTAATATGCCAAGTCTTTCCCTACATGCATCAGTTGTTTTAAAGTATATACAGTAAAGTATCCTCTGTATTGCCATGTGTTCTCATGAACTGATGCTCATGTCCTATTTCATGGAGTTCATTTGTGTGGTTGTGTTCCTCAGGAAGATGCTAACAAAGGATACGAAGCCTCCAGAAGAGAAGGGTCTGGGTAAGGATTCTGGTCAGGTGATCCCAAGACGTCCAGAGACTCCCAAACTATTTAAGGCCGCCCTGGTGGTGGGAAAAGGAGAAACATTCGCCAAATTGAAAGAGACCTACAAAGACACTGGATCCACACTAGAGGTGCTAACCGTAGCTATATACAGTACTGTATGTGGTGGTCTGGGAAATTCCGCAGCTGAATTTTTGAAACCTTAACGTATAAAAATGTGGGGTTTTTTTCCTTTATATAACTATTTAAATAGGGAAGCTGTGTCCATTGTTACATCGCACAGATTTCTGCTCCTGACTGTTGGGGGTGAAACTACTGTTGTAATCCATCTACCTCAGGTTTTGTCACATATGAGCTGAGATGGTTTTCTGCTCAATGCAGTTGTACAGCGTAGTTATTTAAGTTACTGTAGCCTTCTTGTCAATTTAAACCAATCTGCTTTTTCTTCCCTTCTCTCTATTAACAACCAAGCTCCCAACATCACCATTTTTAACACAATCCCGATTATGAAGCTCTTCTGTGGGAGCTCTGGTCATCGACACCTTGTCATAAGCTGCCTCTGCCTTAACCCTGATTGATCCATAAATGGGCAAATGAGTGATCGAACAGAGTCTGGCTGTTGGTTAGAACAGTTTAGTCTGCTTAACTCAGTTACTGCAAGTTAGCTATCTTAGCATTAGATTAGCTAAAATGCTAACGTGGATAATGTTAATTTATATGCTAACATGACTTTGCATTTAATTAAACTCCATTATCCATACCCTTCACATCGTCTAGTGTCAACTATTACATTTCTTGTGGTAAGTTAAACTACATCGATTTCAGTTAGCAACTGCTTTGCAGTAGCCACTCGAACCACCCCATAAATTGTCGTGAATGGAAAATTTAACTAGGGAGACGAAAACTGTTTTGTTTTCTTTTGTTTTTGTTTTGGTACCGGGCTGCAAATATAATTATTTCTGTTGGGCATTTTAATATAGGTCGGCACGGTGGTGTAGTGGTTAGCACTGTCGCCTTGCACCTCCAGGATCCGGGTTCGATTTCCGGCCAGGTTAGATTCCCGTCTCTGTGTGCATGGAGTTTGCATGTTCTCCCTGTGCTTGGTAGGTTTACTCCGGGTACTCCGGTTTCCTCCCACAGTCCAAAGACATGTAGGTTATGTTACTGTAATTGGCATTCCCAAATTGCCCATAGTGTGTGTATGTGTGTGTGCCCTGCAATGGATTGGTACCCCGTTCAGGGTGTACCCCGCCTTGTGTCGTAGGATTTCTGGGATAGGCTCCAGGCCCCCCGTGACCCTGACTACAGGATTAAGTGGTATAGATGATGCGTGAGTGAGTGAGTGATTTTAACATAGAAGTACAAGAGTCAACAGGGATTGATGACCTAGTGGTCATTCGAGGAACTGCAGGTTTTTGGCACTTTAACGTTGGACTCGTTTAAGAACCAGAATTATTTCTGGTTTTAATCTGGGTATAATAAACATTATTATAACTACACAAAAATAGATGTCATGCCACAAAACACTGTTTCCTTGTTGCATAAAAATGCTGATAATCCAGCAACAAATAAAATAAAGTGCATACACAAACACTGATAATTTATACTGAAATTGTTAGAGAATGCTTGCACAGAACTTGTGAAATAAAAGACCAGTTCATGAAAGGTATTATAATTTCATTTGACTAGTAAAAAAAATCAAAATCATTAAATTGCATAGCACCATCCTTTTCATTGTCCAACCACATCATATTGTGTTGAATTGCACTGCATCATGGTTGGGGTGTGAATCATATCGTGTTGCTGGATATGTCTCTTTAATGTACCACTGATATCGTATCAAGATACGAATCATCTCAGCCTCACATCAGATATGCCTGGCTCTAGTAGATAAGTGTACAGGACCTACCCAGACAATTTTTGCCACTTCTAGAGTTTTCCTTTATATGTACAGTACTACATGTAATTTTAAATCTTTAGTGATAAGTAATGTTCCTCCATGTCTTCATCTTTTAGCCTTCCGGCAGCACATCAGTGTCCACCTCAGCAGTACCTGTACCTCCTCCCTCACCCGTTCACCGCCGCTCACCCATCCAGCGCACAGTCACACAGGATGAGGATGACATGGTGGCACAGACTACAGACAGCACAGTGATCATCCGCATGACTCCACGCCAACATGCAGAGGAGATTCTCAGTGTTGAAATGGCGGAGGAAGATGATGGATCAGCTGAGAAAAGTAAGCAGGAGGGGCAGAAAGAAGAATAGAAGTCGCAAGAACGGATGAGAAGTTCAATCAAACAAGGCTGGGAAAAAATATGCAATTAATTAATAATTCTGCTTTGAATATTATGAAGAACTATTTTAACTGAAGACAAACCAAAGTGGTTTTTGCTATTTTATTATATTTAGTGATGCTTTTTTTATTTTAAAGTCATAGCTGGCTTTAAAATTAGATACGTTTAAAGGAAGGAGGCGCAAGTGTATATGTGAGTGTGTTGCACAATCTGATATCTATAAAACACTCTGCTCTGATTTTAGGAATGCTGCTTGCTTTTAAACGGCCATGCTCATGCTGTCCACCATTAAAGCTCTACCTTTATGTGCAGCAAAGTGACACAGATGTCATGGTTTCTGCATTGCATTTCTGCATTGTAATTGGACATTTTATTAGTGTATTTATGGTAGGTATGTCAATAGACAGGAAGGTTAAAGGGAGGATAGTGTTTGTTAGCTAGGCTGCATTTTTAGTTCTATCTATCATCAGGGGACGCCTCATAAATCAGGTGTTCTCAAACTTAATATTCAAATGTCTGGATCTGATTTCTGTTCAAGATCAAAGGTTTGGAACGATTAAGCAAATGACTTTTATTGAACCTGCTTATTACCTACAAGCAATGTACAATCCCAGTTAAGGCAGTCTAAGAGAAATTTAAGTCTAGTGGGGAAAAATGCCACTGTTTAACTACAATCAAATGCAACCAAAGCAACTTTAACTTTAAAATAACTTACATAACCTAATTGTCAGAAAGATTTAAAATACGTTCCGAGCTAGTGCACATGTAATGGCACTGTTTGAACCTTTAAACCTAAACAACCTAGCTCCAATTTTCAACATTAAAATTCCTTTTTTTTTTTTTTTTTAGAAAACATTAACTATAACTATAAAAGAGAAAAAATCGTCACTGTATGATTTTCATGCCTAAACAACTAAATAAGCAAAAAGTATTTTAATTGATGCCTGAATAAACACAAGAAGACACTGAAATACCGAAATGATTTTGAAGTCAAATTTAGACGATGCTCTAAGGTGTTGTTCACATATCAGCTCGTAAAATGTGTGGAAAATGCTAGATGTACCACTTTCTTTCTTTTTTTCAATGCGCTCGCAAACTTGTGATCCCATGGGGACTGCTGTGGTGCCTCACATCAGCCCTCAAGCAGGAAGACAACACAGAGAATTTCACCAGCTGATCCAAGAGGGCTGAAAGATTGAAGCTGATTGGTTGCGGCATTCTGAAAAGTTCTCGCTGTGGCATGGACGTGCATGGAAAATGCATAAGCACGGTGATGGTGTCGCTGTATATTCTGAGCATGCTGTGAGCATGCTGCCGGCTGTTAGTGGTGGCATAACAACAAAACTATTATGTTTAGCCTTTACCATCGGGCTAGGATTGCTGTAACAATCTCCACAAAAAAAGTAAAAAAAACTTTAAGCCTTTATTTATCACATATGCATTTCTTTGCATATCCCAGCATAATTGGGGTCAGAGTGCAGGACCAGCAATGATACAGTGCCCCTGAAGAAGGTTTAAGGGCCTTGCTCAAGGGCACAACAATGGCACCCTATTGGAGCTGGGCTCGAACCACTGACCTTCCGATCAGTAACTCAGTGCCTTAGCCCTCTGAGCTACCACTGCAGAAAGAAAGTTCTTGAAAAAAGAACAGGTTATTGAAATAACATTTTTTTCAAGATAGAAAACCTACACTTTATTACATTGTATTATTGCAGTGCTAATTTGACTGCATCCGGATTGACTTGCCATCTGCTTCAGATAAATCATATACTGTATGCTAAAGTAAATTACAAGATTTCAGCATTTCTGTATAGTACAGATTCGTCAGATGCTCTTACAGTCTATTTGTGGATTTTGCTTCCTATTTAACATTGTCACAATCTACAGACAAATATTGGTTGTTCTCTATGAGCTCCTTTAGCCCTTTGCACGAAACTACTATGTTAATAATATTGCAGCTTAAATGTTGAGGTACAAATCAATGAAGCTTAAAACGATGAGATACAGTACATGTGCAGTCATTACTGCACGGCTTAGTTTAAAAGAGCCTTTTATTTTGACGGCTGCTGCTTCTGCTCCTCTTACAGTACCAAGGTGTGGACATAGTATCAGTACCTAAGAAGGCCATCTCTTCTGGCCTTAACGACTTCAGACTGCTCACACTGATGTCACAAGTAATAAAGGTTTTGGAACGGCTAGTTTTAGCACAACTAGGACCACTGGTAAAACCTTCCCTGGACTGAGTATAATTTTCCTACCAGCCTTGTGTTGGAGTGGATGATGCAATCAGTTAAATGTTACTGCATCCTCACTCTTTTCCCTTAATGGATGTAATGGTACAGTGAGAATCATGTTTTTTTTATTTCTCCATTGCCTTTAATACAATACAACCATTTCTACAGAGTGACAAACTGCTCAGGATGGGTGTCACTGATCCATCCACTGTGTCCTGGATAGCTGACTATCTGTTAGATTTCCCAGGTTTGTAAATTTGGGATATTCCCTGTCTGATGTGATGATCACTTACACAGGAACACCTCAGAGGACTGTTCTTTCTCCATTCCTGTTCACTTTGTACACCTCAGATTCCCATTACAACTCTGAGTCCTGCCATCTGCAGAAGTTCTCTGAGAACAGTTGCGGAGTGGTGCACCAGAAACCATCTGATCCTAAACATCATGAAAACCAAGGAGATGGTAGTGGACTTTAGGAAATGTAAAACCGTGATTAAACCTGTTACCATCATGAGTAGGTTGGAGGTTGCGTGAGGTGAGGAGGTTGGGGTTGTGGACAACTACAAGTACTTGGCTGTTCAATTGAACAGCAGATTGGACTGGAGGACCAACACCAACGCCGTGTATGAGAATGGGGTTGAGCCCAGATCCTTCAATTTATGCAGCAGGGAAATGCTGGAAAGCTTTAATCAGTCTGTTGTGGCACCTGCCCTTTATAGTGAGGTCTGCTGAAGGAACAGCATCAGTGCCAAGGATGCAGGCAAGATAATAATCCGCAAAGCTGAACACGTAACCGGACACAAACTTGACAGGTTGGAGACAGTGAGGGACAACAGATCACTGTCAATCATGGAAAATCAATCCCACTCACTGCATGATCGCGTACAGAGTCAGCAGAGTTCATTCTCTAGCAGACTGATCCAGCTTCGCTGTCACAAAGAATGGTTCAGGAAATCATTCCTACCGTTCGCCATTGCACTGTACAATGACTCACCTCTATGTCATAATAGATGACTGTGGCAACTTACATACATATCCCCTTATTCATTGTCAATATATGTACACATACAGTACATACACTGAGAATTTGCACATTTCGTCTCTTTTTTTATTTTCTAATTACAAGTTTGCACTCTGTTTTCTTTTTATATAGCATCAGTACTGTATTAATTTACAATTGTAATTAAGTTTGACATTCTGCCCCCCTTACTACTGTTTACTATCTATCTATCTATCTATCTATCTATTTATCTATCTATTTATCTATCTATCTATAATATAATAATAATAATAATAATAATAATAATAATAATAATAATAATAAATTGGAAGCAAGGGTGTTTTGGGTGGAGCCAGCACATTTTAAGGCAAATAGCCCAGTTGCTCAATATAAATATACTACAACAGTACATATAAAATAGCTATTTTTAATATAGCTTTAGTCTCTATATTGTGCATTTTGTCACTGCAAATTATCTTTGTGTTTCTTTACACACTGGCATATACAGACCCTAAGCAACCCTTAGCAATGACTTGACATATTGCACAGAGAAAGCGAGACAGACAGAGAGAGAAAGAGAGAGAGAGAGAGAGAGAGAGAGAGAGAGAGAGAGAGAGAGAGAGGAAAAGGACAGGAAATGGGAGGATTTTGTACATTGTTTCTCCCACCCTCTAGTAGACCCGAGACAGGAAGTGAAAAAAGCCGAGAATCTAGGAAACAATACTGAATGAGCTGGGTTTATTCAACAGACGGGAAACACTGATAAGATCCAACTCATCTAAACGGCTCAGCAGCAGTCTACAGCATAAACGTTGCTCGTTACATACGGGATATCAAGATGTTCTTTGTGTTGATTTGATTGTGTACAAGATGGAATTGTATGATTAATTCCTTTTATACTACAGCACTGTTGAATTCTCGAACCTGATTGGTCAGAAGGTGATACATTTACTATTACAGCAGAGTAGGCTATAATTCAAATCAAACATTTATCCATTCATTTTAATACATTATTGCTTTTATAGTAACATAAGGCCTTGTATGGTGGGTGTTCCACATTCATGAACACCTTTTTTTTGTTGGTAAAAATCCATTCATAATGTTATTTAAGACAGTAAAACGTTATAATCAACAGTATTGAAGGAGCCTTCATCATCAGCTATATTCCAGAAGTTTTCATTCACGGGAAACTCTTTCTCTTCCAAATTCAACAATGTTAAATGTAACTAGAAATGCCTTAATGTTTAACTTCGGTATTTTTCCTGAATATGTTGTTTAAAAAATGTAACTTTATTATTGGCTATTGTGACTCTAGCTTACCCCAGGATACATTACACCAGCCAACTTTTTATTATTTATGGCAGCATACCAGATTGTGTTTTATTCCTCACTTGGTATACCACTGTAGCTGTAGTGCGACAACATCAGCTTACAGTATATACATGTACAGAATCACCTTAACAGTATATCATGAAAAGCCCTTATCTCTGAATATCATTCATAGCTCCATATAGATCTATTGCTCATCTAGACTGTATTGTGAGATATTATACATCTAAGGCATTAATGGAAGCAATTAATGAACTTGCAATTATCAACTTGTACATAATACTTGCACATCTTAGTACTTTTAAGCTACCAAGCTGTGAGTTCCTAGTTTCAGTTAAAGTCAATAGACTTAACATAGATGTTTGTTCTAGTGACTTGTAACCTGTGGTATGTGAAGGGAAGCACAAAGGAAAATCTAGTATCTTTCCAACAATGATTAAATAGCCTGGAATATGTGAAAATGAAATGTCCCTCTAACTCAGTAGTACAAAGCAGGTCAGCATAGTCTTTTGGATTTTAGATATTTCTATCCAGGCATGTGCTTACATTTGTCTCATGAAGAAATAAAGTTTCTTTACTGGATTCAAGTTCACCACTCCTTTAAAGGAATTGCACAGGAAAATAAGTAGCTTGTAGATTTTTTAGTTAGAAGGTGAGTTGTACATACACAAGATAATAACTTGTGTGCCCAAGGTAATAATTTGTTTGCACAAGATAAATACTAAATGAACTGCAAGCCCAATGAATGTCTTCAACCCAGTGAAACCACAATGATGCATCATGAGGAACTTTTTTTTTTTTTTTTTTTTTAGAAAAACAAGCAAAGGTAATGTCCTTATTAAGGCCTCCTGAATAAAATGTTTTAAAGAGAAAATTGAAATAAAGAAATTATCATGAATTGCATGCAGGCCAACTTTTTTTCCAAGCTATAATATGAAACAGAAAAACACATGCTGTTGAACGTTTGTTTCATTATCGTCCTGAGGCAAGGAACAGGTTAGTATAGCTAACATGGAAGCAATCTTTTTATGGCTCCATTGACAGAAATAACAGTGGATTTCTCTAAGCTCTTTCTAGCTAATGATACTGAACTAATTACAGCATACTGAATTTGTAATGCTGGCTTACTTTAGAAGCTGTAGCCTAATGTTATATTAGCTATGACATTTTTGTAGCTTGCTAGATAACAAATAAATGCTTCTATCTGATTTATCTCTGCTCAGTTTATGTGCAGATAGGGAGCAAATTATGTAATTTTCTATGGATGACGGTAAGTGTTTTGCACCAATCTAACTGCCCAGCGAATTACTTGGTCACACCAGTGTAGAATTTCTGGCTATGCATTTGGTCCTGAAACACATTTAATAATTTTAGAAACTGCAAGTAATTATGTAAATTACTGTACACAGATCAGCCACAGCATTAGCACCGTTATGTTAAAACTATGAGGAGCCTATTCCAGGAGACTTGGCACAAGGCGGGGTACACCCTGGACGGGTTGCCCAGGGCACACATACATACCCACACTCAAACACTCATTCATATAATTATTATAATCTGCATGTCATTAGACTGGGAGGAAACTGGAGTACCCAAAGGAAAACCACCAATCACAGGATGAACATGCACTCAAACCAGAGGTGGAAATGAAACCTGGAACCTTGAGGTGCAAGGTTACAAATGTTAACTACAAAGCCACCTTGGCTTCTTAGTAAATAGTTTTATGTATCTAGATATTTGTGTAAATATAAAACATGTAGATATGTGTGACATTATACGTTTTAGTAGTTATTTATAAAAGTACTATAAAAGGATGTAGTTTATTTCCCTATTGTGGAACAGTTATTGATACTTCCGATGTCTCTAGAATAAGTACGTAAGAATGTGAGTTTGAGTAACTGTTCACAGACTGGAACGCATCTTACGTCACAGCTCGTGAGAGCGCGCGGTCAGCTGTGCGCGCCCTCGCCGTCATTTTTCCGAGGCAGCGCGCGTTCCCGCGCTTCATCGCTACGCTGCCCGCTTGACTTTTCGGCAAGACTCAACCGTTTTCTCATTCATATTTCACCAAACACGGGCGACGTCGAGGAGATACGACTTATAAAGCTGAAAAATATTGTGCGGTCCTGACGGAAAGACGGAAAAGAGTCCTGAGTTGGAGGCGGAGGAAAAGTTTTGGCGTGTCGGCGTCAAACCGTAAGTTTGTTTCCTTTCCATACTTGGACTGTGTGTTGGAAATAGGGGAAAAAATATTCTATGACTTGTTTAAATTTGCCGTTTCTGTATATCTTGCGCGTGCTTGTGTTTGGTATGACTACGGGCAAACATTAAGAAGTAGATTTTTTCCCCCACTTCTTTTAGAAGTAATGTTTGACCGGTTAAGGGGGGAAAAGTTGTGATGACGTTGAAAAGTCTGGTGCCGCTTATTTAAGGTGGCGGTGTCCCAAAAAGAAGAACGCGTGCACTTCATAGGGTGTAAGAGCCGTTGTTTGCTACAAGTTCATATAGTGCACTAAATAAAAATGATAATGCAATTAATATACAAGTATGTATTGGGTGCATAAATACCATAATGCAGTTAATAAATATTTTTAAATATAATGCACTTAATAAATAGTATGTAATAAACTAGTCAGGTCCATGTGCCACAAGTTTGTTTTGTAAAACAAACAAAATAACGAACAAACAAAATATGGTGGTTTAGAGCAGGGATGACACTAATAATGAAAAATGATGATGATTAACATACAGTGCCATTACATACACACACAAACCCTGCTTAATCAGACACTGACTAATCCTTTTAGTCTTTAAGTATCATATAGGAGCAAAACCATAATGTCTGGCATGACATATTTTCCTCCTCTGTACACACCTGAACTGAGGTAATGAGTGAGTTTAATAGACGTGTGTAAGGTGTTACAAAATTACACATGATGGATTTTCAGAAGCTCCGACCCAGATCCTCCCTTCTGTGCTCCTTCAGAAGCTTCGCCCCAAATACTCCCTTCAGTGTTCTTTTAGAAGCTCCGCCTCAAATCCTTACTTCAGTGCTGCTTCAGACGCGCTGCCACCAAACTCAAAATTGTTTGGTGATTTGTGCTTGTCTTATAGTTTACAGAACCAGCACAGTGTATGACAACCATATATATATGTATAATTTACCTGCACACATACATTGTAGACATCAAGCAGATGTTTGACAACATCTGCATGTATTGGATTAGAGTTGCTGAATCCTCATTTAATAATTTTATTTAAAAATGAACATTATTTTTATTATTAACATATTCCAGGCTAACATTTAACAAAATTGTCAAGTCCGTCCTAGTCTTCACCAGTCGCCACACCAACTGGCCTCTACTTGTGCTAAGTTGGCACAGAAGTATATGAGGGGTACAGTCTCAAGTTGGCAAGTGAGTGAAGAGAACAGACGGAGAACAGATTAATCCCGACATCATTAGGACACGTTTGATTTCTCATAGCCCACTCTGGACGCTGTCACATAGTGTATGCTGGTCACGACCAGATTGGAGATGGCATACCGTCTATAGCCATTGAACATAGTAGAGGCAGTTTTCCTGTTTTAGTTTGTTTTCCTCCTCCTCAGCGCAGATGCTGGCACATATTAAAACTGTCTGTGTTCCATCCATGTTTGGTTATTTTTTCTTTTTCTATTTTTTCCTCATCTTGAAAGTTTACTTTTGGTAAGATACTATGATGCCTCATCAGGCGCAGTTGTTAAGTGTATGAGCCACTGTTTTTGAATTATCATAAAAAATTCTAAGGAGACCAGTCAGTCAGTTTATACTTCCAGTCTTTTCAGAATCCATTAGGAAAGTAAAACTGTGTAGTGTATTCTCAGCTTAACCAGCTGACTGAGGGCCAAAAAATGAATCTAATTACTGCCTACAAAGCAGGGGAAGGCTATAAAAAAGTGTTTCTAGCTCACAATTTCCAGTGTCGAAAATGTCATTAAGAAATGGTAGAGCCAAGGCAGGATCTGGAAGGCCAAGAAATCTTTCAGATAGAACTTCATACGTTGGGAGAAAAAGCGAATCAAAACCCCAAAATGATCTTACATCAGCCTGTGCATATAAGATGGCCCAGGAATATCTCAGAAATGGAAATGATTTACAAGGAAGAATGGAAAATTGAAGGATTCTTAACTATTTTATTGTTTATATAGATTTTTTACATTGGCCAAATATAAAGTAAATGCACATTTACATTTGCAAATATGTAAGTTGGGGATGGGTGAACAAACTTTTGATTACAACTGTATGTTTGTAATTATGGGCTTGGTAACCAGTAGTTCCAGTGCTAAAGTAAAGAACCAAATGTCAGAGACATCTTGGTCATCTACTGTACATTTAACGGTGAAAAATGTCTTTCTTTTTGTTTCTTTAAAACTTTTTTTATTATTATTATTGTAAAGTCTGTTTTATACCATGTTATAGGTTGAATTCTTGAATCTGATTGGTCAGATTTTGTTATTGAACAGCAAATAAAAGATACTGTAGATACTTCTCAGATGAAATCTTCTGTAAGGAGTCATTTAAATTGAAGCAAAATGGAGTTCACTGGCTCAGATTTTTGCGTTAAACCTGTTCCTAGGAGTTCTTGGCTACAGGCAAAGTTCAGGACAGACAACGTTTTTGGTTATGTGACAGGCTGCTTTTTGTTTTTTCATTATTCTCTTCAAGAGAGTTAAATGAGGCTGGTGTGGGTATGACTGTTTATATGTACAGCATAAGTGATCACAGAGTCTTGGTTGTTTTGCAGATGTCCCATATTGTTAGCTGTAACTGTAAACTATTTACAGCACAACATGTAGCTTTTTCACTAAAAGAAAAAAAAAACATCAATATCAAAGACGAAAGAGAGAGCAACTTGAGAGTTCAGACAGTTGAGGACTTTAAAAACAAGCCTAGGCCATTAGACATGACTCCTGTCTTCCCCTTTAGACTGTAAATCACTGCTTCACTGCCTTGTTCTGGGGAAAGTTAATGATTTTTAGTACCTTTCCTATGCTAATTGTGTTTTTCCTATTCCCATCAGCTTAAGGCACCTTTCAGGAGGCTAAATAGGTGTGTTGTAGAAGAAAATACAATTAAACAGGGATTACAGGAGCTAGATCATTGCTGTCTGCAAATCCTTTGCTCATGCATGAGTCAGAGCCGAGAGTGAGGTGAAGTGTCCTCAGGAGGTTTACTGTGAGAAATAAACATTGAGGTGGCTGTTGTTTAGGGTGGCGGTTCATCCTGCTATTCTGGTCTGCTCTGAAAGATGAGTGAATACACAGGAACTAGTTTCGGGAGCAATAACAGTTGCATAACTTTTCAGTAAAATGTACTAAAAGTAGAAAATTCCAAGATGTGACCAGAGATGCAATTTATATTTAAAACAAAAAGTTTACAAGGTTTATTCAATACAGAAATATGGCACAGCTACAGTTTCTTTCACTATAATAGGGTTCTGACTGCAGTTCTGCCTGCAACCACAGGTTCATATTAAAGTGCTCATTCTGATACATGTTTATTCTAGGTGCTCTGAGCAAACTAAAAATAAATGTTAAAAAATGATTTAAAAATGGAGGAAGGTTCTAGTAGTTTCTCTGCAAAATAAAAAGATGCTGTACTGTAAGTAGACAAATTATTATATTGTTTGTTAATAAATAATTATTCTTAGCATTGGGAGAAAAAGGTGTGGTATAAAAAAAAAACTTTGGGGCGTTGTAGGAAAATAATCATCTTTGACAACACCTCAACCAACTCATTATTGATTATTTGTCCTTAACCGTGTGATCTCTTCTGCTTTATTCCTGTAAATAATTTATAGGGATTACATTACATTTCTGTATTAGCATTTTATTTTATTTAAAGCAAAATCTATATGTACTGTATGTGACCACAGAGAGAGAGAGAGAGAGAGAGAAAGAGAAATCGATTCAATTATGTATCGCAATTCATGTCTCACTACACTGACTCTAAAATAGATTTTTTTTTTAAGTTTTTAATGTTTATACTGTATGTTTGCATTTGAATTGGTAAAATGGTGCAGTTCCTTTATAATCCAAAACTATTTACACACTGGCAGGCAGAACTTCATCCTGTGGTAGAAGTGAATTGTTTGGAATTGTAACAAAATTTACAACAATAATAATATTGAATCAGAGTATTAATAAAATAAAATACAAATTGAATCGGCACCTACGTATCAGAGCCATGCGACTTCAGGTGGTCCCTGGTGATTCCCATCCACATTGGGCAATTACAGAGCCATGCGACATTATTTATACCCCTTAAACTTTCTACATTTTGGTACATTACAACCAGAAACGTAAATGTATTTTACATTTGTATTTTACAAAAGTCACTCCCCCTGGAATGATTTTTGTAGAACCACTATTTGCTGCAATTACAACTGCAAGTCTTTTGAAGTATGTCTCTACCAGCTTTGCAAATCTACAGAGTAAAATTTCTGCCCATTCTTCTTTGAAAAAATAGCGCAAGCTTAGTTTGATTGGATGAAGAGCACCAATTTTAAAGTCTTGCCCCAGATTTTCAATTGGATTTAGGTCTGGACTTTAACTGGGCCATTCTAACACATGACTAAGCTTTGATCTAAACCATTTCATTGTCGCTCTGGCTGTTTAGGGTCCAGCTGGAAGGTAAACTTCTGCCCTAGTCTCAAGTCTTTTGCATACTTTAGCAAGTTTTCTTCTAAAATTGCCCTGTACTTGGCTCCATCCATCTTCCACTCAACTCTAACCAGATTTCCTGTCCCTGCTAAAGAAAAGCATGCTGCCACCACCATGCACAATGTGAGCCAGGCATAGCTTTTTTACGGCAAAAAACATAAAATCTTAGTCTCATCTAACCAGAGCGCCTTCTTCCCCATGTTTGCAGTGTCCCCTACATGGCTTGTCGCAAACAACAAAAGGCAGTTCAACAATGGCTTTCTTCTTTACACTCTTCCATAAAGGCCAGATTTTTGGAGTAAATAACTAATAGTTGTCCTGTGGACATTTTCATCCACCTGAGCTGCTCTGAATCCCCTTCAGACTTACCATGGGCTTCTTGGCTGCTTCTCTGATTAATGCTCTCCTTGCCCCGCCTGTCAGTTTAGGTGGACAGTCATGTCTTAGTAGGTTTGCAGTCGTGCCATACTCTTTTTTTCATTTTTGGATGATGTATTGAACAGTGCTCCGTGAGTTGTTAAGAACATGGGATATTTTTTAGTAACATAAACATGCTTTAAACTTCTCCACAATTTTATCTCTGACCTGTCTGGTGTGTTCCCTGGGCTTCATGTTGCTGTTTGTTCACTAATGTTCTATAACAAACCTCTGAGGGCTTCACAGAACAGCTGAAATTTATACTGAGATTAAATAACACACAGGGTGACTTCTGTAGGCAGTTGATTCCACTGGAGTTTAGTTAGAGGTATCAAATTGTGAATAGCATTTATCATTTTCCTTCCATTTCACAAATATGTGCCACTTTGTATTGGTCTATTACATAAAATCCCGATAAAATACATTTACGTTTGTGGTTGCAACATGACAAATGTGAAAAAGTTCAAGGGGTGTGAATACTTTTGCAAGGCACCAATATGACAAATCATGCCCTTGGTTAAAATATGATAAATTGTGAAAGCTGTAAGAATCTATACAGAGAGAAGTAGGTTATGATTTCCATTCACAATATTTTTTTTCTACAGCAAATATAAGTTGTTTGACTTTGGAGATCCATGTCGTACATTTTACACATTAGACAAGAACTTGAGACAGCATAGCGATGTTGTCTTGTGGGTTTTCTATGTTTCTGTTAATTCTGAAAGGCAGTTGTTTGGATTGGGCCCCATATAAACTCACACACAAGTGTCGAAGCACTTACTATAAAAAGATTTTCAGAAGTGATGTAAAGCACTCAATGGAGGATGGGGCTTGGTACCAGCTGCATGATACCAGCAGATGGCACTCTTCTCTTCTTTTTGTGCCACTTTACATCTGGCCGCTGTTTACATTGAAGCCTCAGCAGTGTGTGTCGCAGATCAGAAACACAACAGAAACTTATCATTTGATGTTGAGCTTTAAAATGCTTTAGATTGGTAATAAACATAAAAATAAGGACATTTGTGTGGTTACAAAAAAGAAAAAAAAATACTTTCTTAAATAGGGGTGCATGGTACATGGGTATAAATTGAAGGATCTGTTTAGATTTGAATGTGTAAGAAAATAATTGTAATGTGCTATTTGGTTAAGCAGTCCTAATGCCAAGCATGTTACAGTTATCCATATAGTTATCTCTCTCTTTAAACTTATATTTATTTCTGTTTCTTTCTGTTTATCTCTCTCTCTCTCTCTCTCTTTCTGTCTAGCTCTAGTCGATGTCTCAATGTCCTAAGTATTCCTAAATATCTCTGTGCGTCTGTCTTTCAGTGTCAGTCTCTCTGTCTGTCTCTTTTTGTTGGTCTCTGTTTGTTGTTGTTTGTTGTGACCGCGGGTTACTGATTATAATGGGAGTTCAGGCCACAGCACCAGCAAGCTGATTCTCTTGGGCCCTTAAGCAAGGCCCTTAACCTTTTTTTGCTTCAGGGGTGCTGTGTCATGGTTGATCCTGTGCTCTCACAGCAGCTACCTTCCTGAGAAATGTGAACAAAGTGCTGTAAGGTAGATTACAAATAATAGTATCATCATCTTCTTGTCTGTCTCTGTCCAATGCTGTCTCTTTTATCTTTGTCTATCTAAGGTTTCATTTCCATCTTTTTTTTTTTTTGGTTTCTTTCCCTTCTCTGGTGTGTCCTTTATTCTACAACAATGTCTATATTAATCTTTGTCAATGTCTTTTTTTGTTCTGCCACTTCCTATCTCTTATGTCTATCTCTGTGTTTCTGTCTATCTATCCATCTGACTTTACATCTGTCTCTCTATCCATTTTTGTGTCTTTTTCCCATCTCCCGTCTTTTTCTATCTTTCTATATGTAGCAACAGCATTTTTATGTGTCCATAGAATTGAACAAAGGGAACATATTTTCATCATGTACAAATAGCACTGTCTCACTCCTTAATCATGACTGAATATTTGTCTGAAATATTCAACGTGCTAATACTCACATTTGTGAGTGTTCATAAGTGGGTGTATTAAAGTGAAAAATACACACAGTAAAGCAAATATTATTTTAGCTAACTCTAATACGTAAATATTAATATAATAAGCCTAATATGGTTATCCTGGAAGCTGGGGCTAGCGGATTTTGTGTCCAAGGTATTGGTTTTTATGAAGAATTACCAGAAAGAGAAAAAAATTTATAATTATGTAAGTTCAGTAATTGTGTTTAATCCTAATGCATCTCAGAACAATGTGCAATGCTTTGACACTGTACCTATAGATTGCTACTCATTCCACCATGCTGGACTAGACACATTGGCTAATACTATTACTAATTATTAAGTATTAATACTATACTATTTTTGCTAGATGGAGTAATTAGTGTGTGTATGGATGAGTTTCAGGTGCAGTATGTGGGGACTAAATTGAGGCGGAAAAAGCAGATGATTCCATGATGTCATTTTCTACACCATATAGTCAGTTTCATTCATATCACTGAGAACTAAAGACAAGAAATGTATTTTATAAGGATGGGAATCATCAGAGACTTCCGATATAATTTTACCACGATACCTTAGTGCTGATTCAATTTGTATCGTGATTATGCAAGTATCATGATTTTATAAATATCCCTTTCAAATATATTTTTTATTTCAGATTTTGTTGTAAGTCTAAACAATCTCCCAATCTTTAATATTTATACACGAGGACAAACTCTTAGCATTATGTCAGCTCTTGCTTAGGTTTTAATTATTTTTCCAGGCAACCAAAATATGCAACTAGCCATCCCTGTTTATGTCCTCATGGTCTTCAGGTATGTAGATCAGGTCCAAATTGTTCTTCTGTGTAAGCCTTTCTAACTGCAGTGACATGAGTACATGGGTCCTTTTATAAATTGTGTGTCAATGTAAATAGACCCTGACCTCCTGTAAAATGAGTAGAGATGGTCCTATGCTGTTTGTAGTAAGCTTTTGGGCATCAGAATGTATTTTGCTGACACTGGCTTAAATACACACAGTGGTTGGAGTTTTCTGATGTTGCAGCGGGAGACGGAGTCGTCCTGTAAAAATAGCACATGTGGAAAGCAGCTGTGGGGCCACAACACAACAGCATGGCTACTTCTCTTGGTGTGTGTGTGTGTGTGTGTGCGCGTGTGCGTGTGCGCGCGCCCGCCCGCCCATGCCTGGACATTATGCCGGAGACTCTGAGTCACATTAAAAGGTTGTGGTGTTCACTCAGGATGTTCTGCATTTATTCACCATGGCAAACACACACACTTGTGGACACGCACATGAACACACACACATGCCCCATTTAAGATGTGCCCTGTGATTATGGTGCTTCCCACCCGTCTGACGTGATGTGTAATTATCTCCTGAAATAAAACACACACACACGCTGGGCATGTAAGGACAGCCATGCCAATTGGACTGACGGCTCTTGACCAAGAGAGATTCTTCTTGATTCGTCTTTGTCTCTATCACTGCTTCCTTCTTTTATTTTTTTCCCACTTTTTTTTTATATATCGTCTCATTTTCTCAGTGTTTTTGTATGGTGTTTCTGTCTGTCTCGTATGCCCCCGCCCCCCCTTTTCCTCCCTCCGTCTCTGTCCATTGGCTTTTTATCATCTCCCATGTGTTTCTGTTTCTCTCTTGCTGTGTCTGCTTCTGTCTTTCTCAGAATTTCTCTCTTCCTGTTTCTCCCATCCTCTGTCCATCTGCCTGGATAATCTCCCCCCTCCCCCCCACCACCTCTCTTAAATTACCCCCGTTTTTCCAATTTGTCATATATTCCTTACTCCTGCAATATCAGATAATACTGAGTTGGTTTGGAAAGTTTTGAAGGAAGATCTGAATAGAGATCTTAAGTCTCTACTGAGAACTGACATGGGTTGTTAACTGTTCGTGAACATCATATGCAAGAGACAGTGGAACACTGAGATGAACTTCGAACCTCGGACAGGTGGCACTCTAACCAGAAAGGTAGAGGCTTACTGCGGGTTGTTTCAATATTATATAACTTGCTGTTTAGATAAAACAACAGAACTAATATATATTCTAGTGTGGACTTCCATTGGGCATATAAAGTTTAATTATCAACTTTTACTTGGGTCGTAATACAAGAGAATACGCCTTTAAAACGCATATTGGCACTCGGCCACAAGATAAGGTCTCCTAAAAGGATATTGCTATGTATTTACTTTTAGTAAGATGAGGAGAGGTTTATTATTGTAGCATGTGTGATTTGTATCGAGCGCATAAACAACGTCTTTATGATCTGAGTTGAAGCAGCCTTGCCATGACCTTTTTTTCAAAAGATTAAAAATATGAAGCAATGGATATATTCTAGCCTAAACTAACTGAAACTAGAAAGAGAATGTATTTGTATTGTTCTGGTATAACATATATATATAAAGGTAAATTTTAATGAATGCAAGTCCCTCACATTAAAATATGACTTAAATTGAACTGTAAAATATCTGTTCTGTTTTCTTACAAAGAAATCCAAAATTTCTGTCTACATCATGTGTATACCTGTAAAATGTGAGAACACCAGTGCCACAATGAAACATGCTGGTGGTTGTACTGTATTTCTGGGATGCTTTTCATCGGAAATTGCAATTCTAGAAGAACCTGAGGCACAGATTTGCTTTCCAACCGGACCACCACCCTAATACTGCCCTAATAACCTCCACTGAAGTGGCTCAAAAGCCATGAACCTGAATGTGTTGGAATTGGCCTTTAAGAGCCCAGACTGTAAAGCAAGTTTTTCATTCTAATTAAACACATCAATAATTAATGATTATTAATGATTCAGTAATTATTAATGATTGATTATTGATTTAATTACTGTATAACAAAATGCATTTTTTATTTTAACAGTTAGTAAATTAATCATTGTACATAAGAAAAAATAATGAGTCCCAGATAGTTATAATAAACAGGTGATTTTGTCTCTTTCTTTATCCATAACAAGATCACTAAAAACATAATGTCCACTATTTTACATACTCTAAACTTCAAGTGGGCCCTTTTGTGGCATGCAGGTTAATAGATACATGAGCTACAGAGAAATATTATGTAAAACAATATGGAATTATTGTCGGATACATTAATGATTAATCAAAGATTTAATCCAAATAAAGTACATTTAAATTCCATGTGGTAGCACTGATTAATTATTTCTTCACTAACTCGCACAGGAAGCAAAAAGTGCAATTTTGGGTAAAAACCCTATTGGCTAAATAGTTGGTATATTTCTCCATTTTATATATGAATATTAAATATGGTGAGTGTGCATTCTGACTGTATAACTGTAATTGATGGACATACAGATAAAAGGATGAGGAATGTAAGAGAAACGAGTAGGATAAAGAAGCCTGACCCCAGAAGTTCGCAAGTTCAGTTTGAGTACATTAGTTAATTAAGTAAGTAAGTAAACATTAAGTAATTATTTAATGCTTTGGCTGAGAATACCAGCATTATTACTCAACGAGATTGTCAAGCTGCAAAAATGTAAACAATTTCTGTACAAAGAAAACAGTAACTCGGCTACATGACTTGGCAGGTTTCTGTAAAGGAGTGTCGGTTGGGTGGACATGAATAACTGTGGACTTGAGCACTGTTTATCATTTTTACAAAGAAGCACTTACAGTTTTATCAGGGGCGGGTTTGTGTGTATCCAGGTGAATGAACTATAACTAGCTTCAGATGTGAACTCTAACAATCAATAAAGCAGTGTGTGCACCCTGATGGAAACAGTCGAGGTTGTGCAGAGACATCCTGCGATTTACTGTACGAGGACAGATGGTGAAATTTGAAAGAGGTTAATGCGTCAATAAATAATAAACTATGAAATAAACTATGAAATGTTTTGTCCAAATTATTCTATTGTAAATTTTGTGTAAAGTAGGGGTGGTTTTTTTTTTCCATTTTAAAGTATTATGGCATATGATGTAATTATTAATCATAAATTGAAGCCCAAAAGACAGGAAACATTTTAACCGTTTCTGATTTACAGAGTAAGGAGGATGGGCATATTGTCCATAAAAACATTTATTAGCTGGATTTTTATTGATGCTGTAGCAATGTGTAGCAAATGATTATATAAAAATCTGCTGCTATATTTTTTAATCATTATTGAAATCTGCTATGCAGTGAATCGATGTGTTATTTATAGCTGTAGCTTTTAGGGTTGAACATTTTACACATTTTTATAAACTGATAGTCACACACATGAACAATTAATAATCAATTATTCGTTAATAATTAATGATAACCAAGGGCACATTTCCTTCTCAGTTTTATTTAAACAATCGTACCTGGAAAAATACGTTGTTACTCATATTATTGTACTGATTTTTATTTATTTATTTGTGGTTCTCCACAGTATCAACATTGGCCACCACATATTTTTTAAATTTTTATATTATTTAAAATGGGTAAAAGCTTATTTAAATTAGTACAAGAATTGTGCTAATAATTGTGCACATGAAGTGCTACTGAAACTAAAAGTGATTTAGAACAACTGAGATCAGTTTTTGTGATTGAGCTGTCTGTGGGGAAGAAAAGAAAAGATTGCAGAAGTGCAGTAGATAGTAACCAGGCTGACTCAATCTGATGTTCAGGAAAGGAAATTTTGCTCTTATTAGCGAATAGAGCATTGCTAGTAAGGATAGCTAAGCTAACATTAGCTTACAGCTGGGTTGTCGAGATTTCCACTTGGTCTGCAGGATTAATCGAAAAACAAAAACAAAACAATCTTGATGCATAAACACATGCAATCTCATTTCTAAATAACAATAATCGGCTTGCATGTATTTCCTTGCATTCTGATCATGCGGCATTCGCGTGTTCATATATGTACTTGACGACAATACCAGATTTCTGTAACAGTAATACTCTCACAGTATGACACAAAACTCAGGCCAAAGATTAACAAACGATTAAGTCATACAACTCGATCACTTCTCTTATCCCTCTTCCTTATTTACCTGTTGTACATGTAACGAGGCAGCTCTAAACAGACTTTACTTGGTGTAGTTTTAGTGGAACCCGGTTATTTTCATGCCATAAACCAGAGCGTAAATCTGCCCTGCGCTCAGATTTTATGTTCGCTCGCTCTAGTTCTTACTCATGCTCAATATCGCACCTCTGTTCTTACTCAATTCCACACACAGTCTACAAGAGGGACAATACCAGCCAATCAGAAGCTTACCGTATTAGTTAATTAAATCTAACGGGTTGATTCTAGCTGTTACACAGAGTCTCTGAGATAAGATGGAAAGCTACAGAGAAGTATACTAGAAGTACGTTAAGAGCAATAGTTTTTAATCTTTGCCAACAATATATTTTAGACTATAAATCAATTGAGATTAATAGAATATTTATGATTGTCAAGGATTAATATTGCTTGACACACTGTCTCTCCATCTGTGTTTTGTACAGACTTTGGAGTGCCATGTTAACTCTGAGGATTGAAGCAACCATTTTGAAATGTAAATGATTGATGAAATTCAGTAAATTAATTTTCCTCTGGGATTAAAAAAGGTCTTTCTTTAATCTTGAATTCCGTTCTTGTGTAATTAAAGGAAGAAATTCTGTATGTCACAGGGATGATTTAGAATTAATTTATTAATTCTTTCATCACCATATGCACATCAGAACAGGGAAAAATAGTAAAATGTAAAACATTTAACACATCTGTAAAATGTGCAACAACAAACAAGGCCATCAGAATTCTCATTCTGTAATTGAGACTGTCAGCGCCCATCAGGCGGCACTGCAGTGATTGCCACAGAACTGGAAATATAGGTCATGCTATATTTAGGCCTTCTCTCTAAAGCCCTCAATCAATTAAGGATGCTCTACTCATACAATGACTGGTGTATGTTCACTAAATACATTGATTGCGTCCACATAATTACATTGCATTGAATGTGCAATGAATCGTTGCAGTGTTCAGGTTTATCTCAAGTTATTTGTGCGAATGGTGAAAACGAAACTTCATCCCAAAACCCGGGATGTCAAAGTGAGGGAATTTTAAAAGAGAGAACTGATGTGGCCTACAAAGGCCATGCACAAGAATCTCAAAAGGCAACAACTTGGAGCTGTCCAACTTCACAAACTATAGGAAATTGGTTTAAAGGAAATTAGTTTGAAAGGCCAAGGAACCACCAAGCATGTTCCCAGCAATATACAAAAACTGCTGGAACACTTTATACTGTATATGATCAAGTTAGTTTTACATCTGATCTTTACATTAAAACCGAAGACATCAAAGCTGTTTGTGAAAAAAGCTATTTGTAAGCTTTTGGAGCACCAGCACTGTCAAAAAAAAGTTGTGGATTGTGCTTAAAAGTCAGGTCCATGCAAGGAAACCAACAAATGTAATTGAAGACTACTGATTCTGCCAAAAAATGGTCAAATGTCTAACATAAATTCTGCCAGAAGCTTACCAAAAGAATCTGCTAAAGGTGGAACTTGGTTAGGGACATACAACCAAATATTAAATGTGTTGTATATATAATTTTGTCCAAGTGCGTGTAATTTTACTTGTATTCATTTTAGAAAACCCAGAAAAGGAACATGTGTGTGCTAAACTCTTGAATTTATGTCTTGTTTTTGTCTTGTATGAAGATGTATATTGTACTGTATAATCATTACACCACATAAAAACTTAAAACAATTATTGACCAGAATTACCATAGCATTCGTATTCATTGAGTGTATGTAAATGTCTGACCCAATCTACACCTGTCTGTCTGTCTTTCTCTGTCAATCTTTTTCTTTATTGCTACCTCTGAGTATTTCTCTCTCTTTCTCTCTCTCTCTCTCTCGCTCTCTCTCTCTAACCATATATATTTTTGTCTCTAACATTCTTTTTTTTTTTCTTCCCACATCTTTAGATCATCTTTTTCTTTATCTAAATATGTTTGTCACCCTCTCGCTCAAAAAGAAAAACACATTGGCTAAAGTTTGGTACGTTCTTCTATTTCTCATTTTAAAAAAGTTCTTTCTGTGGGACTCGATGCGGATGATGAGCAACTGTATCCCATTCTTCCAAACAGGAAGTTTAAATATTCTAATAGTCTATAATCCTAAGTGTCAGGGTCATGACTTTATGGGTTTGTTTTGAAGCAGTGATTCCAATAGAGAAAAGATTAACTCAGCTACGTGACCTGGCAGAGTGTTAGTCGGGTGGATGCGAAGGACTTTGTATCAAGCTCAAACACTGCATAATTTTTTCCATAGAAGAGCTCATAGTATTATCAGGGGTGTGTCGAAGTGTGTCCAGGTGAGTAGGGCATGACCAGCTTCTATTATTGAAGGGAGTAACAAGCTATAAAAGCAGTGCATGCACCCTGCATCAGGCATTCACATTACGGACATGAAGATAGTGGATTATTTGGAATCTTAATGAGCACCAAGAGCAGCTCCATCCTAATGAGAGCTTGCAGCCTGTGTGGTTAAAACCTCAAGAATGGATTTACAGTAGGAGGCAGCTGACATGCTGTTAAGATATTGCAGAAGTGAACTTTAGCTCAAAAAGAAATTCATTAGACATTGATCTCTGTGGCTGTGAGGTGTTGCTCATGTTTCACATCAGGCTTTCTGACTGAACACTGAGGTCGCCACCGCAACAGTTAATATCACAGACAGTAACACGCACCAGAAGATACCATTACAGTCTCCCTGTGGAGCAGGAGCGTGTTGAATGTCCCCCAGAGGATTCGATTTGCAACTGGGTGTTACAGAAAACCAGAAAGTGCTTTTGTGCTAGCAGCTGAGAGCATGTATGTGCTGTGCACGCTGCTACTGCTGTCCATCCACAGCCTGCTGAAAAGACAGAACCCTGTGAAGCTTCATGAAGTCAAGGCAGCAGAGCACAGCGAGAAAACGGGCAGAAATTCACGTTATACACAGCGCAGGAAAGTGCGAAGTCCTGCCAGGGGTGGAACCCAGGGTCTATGCAGGTCATGTTCCACCACCCAGCTGGAGGTACTTGAGTGCAACAAGAGAGCCCAGGTGAGAGACTGGAGAATGTGTGCACACAGAGAGAGTAGTATTGATGCAGATGAGCAAATGATTGAAGAAACAGTTGTTTTCAGCTTTGCTTTAATAGTGTCTGGTCAAACAGTGCTTTTCAGGGTTTCATGATGCTGATTTTATATGCTTTTATTAAAGATGAGATTATGCAATAAGGTAAGCATCCATCCATGGGTGTTCTTTTTAAAGGTAGAAATGCGCCCAGGTTTAGTCCACTACAATGTCATTTGCTTTTGCTTTAAAGAGTAGAAGACTTTGCAGACCCAGTGAAGTGAAGACTTACTGCCTGTAAGTCCCATAGAGGTATGGATTTTCTGCCCGTCAGTCCCAGTAAATGGAGCTTGGTCTCTCCACCTGTCTCTTCCCAAAAAGGAGGTGTGGCGTCCTAACCTGTATTTCCCAGTGAAGGGGGCGTGTCCTCTGTCTGTAAGTCCTAGTGAAGGGGGCGTGGCCTCTGTGTCTGCACGTCCCAGTCAAGGGGGTATGTCTTCTGTACCTGTAAGTCCCAGTCAAGGGGCTATAAAGGAATTCAAGAATTGTCATTGTGAACAGTGTAATAATTCATTGTATTTATATTGATACCAGGCCATTTAATCACCAACTGTTGAATGAATGGCTATGGTGACCACTGGAATTCTTCTTTTTCTGTCCCCATTTTATCTCTCTGTTTTCCAGTGTGTTTTTTGGGTGTGACATGGTTCTTGCAAAAGAAGCTTGTGATCTGTGATTAAGGAATGTTAAAAATAAAGCAGTGCATGTTCTAGAGAAACATTAAAGACTTGCTTATTAATGCACACTTTAGAGAAAGAGGGGAATCTAAAATTCAAGATTCAAAGAACTTTATTAATCCCAGAGGGAAATTGCTTTGTCTTGGTTAGTTGCTTTGATTTGTTTACTAGGGGAAAGGAAAGGTGTAATAGATTAGACAAGGAAACAAGATTAGGGAAAAAATAAAAATTAAGGTATTCAAAAATTTAAATAAATAAATAGAAAATAAAATTAATTCTCTGTTTGGTCCTGGTGACTCATGTTCCACTATACGGTTGTAGAAGTGTGCAAAATCTGTTGTATGTGTGAGAGAGAGAGAGAGAGAGAGAGTAAACAGTGCTGTAACAAGCTATAAACAGTGAGGGATAATCTGGTTTCTTCAGGTGAAGTGCTTGATGCGTGTCATTAACCATATGTTATTTTAGTGCTGATCTGTTTCTATAAGCTCTCTCTCTCTCTCTCTCTCTCTCTCTCTCTCTCTCTCTCACTTACTCACACTCACACACACACACACACATACACACACACAGCACTGACCTGACCCACAAAAAAAATTCGTAAAACCTTAGAAAAGCCTACTGTGACAAGCCCAGACATGATGGGTTTGTGAATGTCACTCATTCCATTTACACTGGGAAATTAAAATATGCCAGATGAGGGTTCAATTAAATATTTAATATAATTATTCAGAGTTAAACACCTCATTTAAATTGCCAGATATACACCTCAAACCATGCTGAGCTTTTTAGTATCTCTTTTTGTAGTACGTGTATATATAGGGTTCTGTGCATTCTGATAATCATGATGGTTCATGAGTCTGATTATGGATCATCTGTTATTTATAAAATTCCTTAAAAAAGGATGTTGCAGAGCTAATAATAATAACACCCATCTTGAAACCAAATGACTTTATTTTTCCAAGATATGCTTTGATGTCAGTCTGTGATCGTCAGACTACGAAGTGCATCCCGAAGTGTGAAGGCTGATTTGTACATTTTAGGAGCAGAATTGTACTGTATTCATAAACAATTTCTGTATTAAATTATGTATTTTTATAATCCCTGCTTCGTTTCATATTCTATTCCCAGGAAAAGCATGTTACAATTTTGCACCGATTCACACTCAGGAGACTAATGGGGGTGAAAGTGCCCCAAGAAGCAGACTCCTGTTCCAGCTTTTAGTGTTGCTTTTTACACCAGTCTCTCATCGGAAAGTTGGCGCATCATGGCTCAGATTTTTATTTAATGGTGTTTGAGTTTGTAACCCAGTTACTGAGCAGTGGGGAGGCATGATGGAAAGTGTTTGTGTGTGCGTGTGAGTGTTTCATCTTCAGAGAGTTGCATTTCTGAAGAAAATGAGGTCAGTGTATCGTTGCTGTATCTGAGAGAATGAATAGACTTTTAATATACAACCAGAATGTGCGAGCTCAGTTCACTTAGCATGGGAAAGTTCTCTTGTTTTTTTTTTCTTTTTTGTTTGTCTTTTTTGTGTGTGTTTTTTTTGTGTGTGTGTCTCTGTGTGTGTAATTAGAGCTGAAATATTTTCAGCGGATGGGAGGGTGACATTGCCATGGGAAATGTCCATAAGACAGTGTTTCATTCAGGACCATAGGCCACCTATTTGTAAATGAATGCTATCTTTGACTTGCGAGTCTCCGGTTGCAGTCATGATGGACACCTCTAGTCTCAACCAGATGTCCTTGGTACTGTACATACCTTTTTAACAATAATAATATAATAAATCTTCCATGTATTTATTTAGAACACATAATCACTTTTATTCTTTTTATTTCTATTTGGTTCCATCCCCAGTTTAGACATTCCTGTATTACATTGTTGGTGTGTGTGATGATTGATTAGCTTTAATATCTGAGGCTGTACTGTAAGTAGTTTGCCATGTCATTCCAACACATGGATAGGTAGGAGGACCAAAGCATCTGCTGAAGTTAAAATATTTATTTCTGCAGCTAATAGAGGGACCGTTGGAGAAAAGATGGAGAGAAGGGGGGCGTGCACAGTGATGCTACGTCCATTTCTGTTACTAAGGAATAGCAAGTGAAAGCATTGTGTTGGAGAGTGGCATAGTGTGTATGTGTGAGAGAGAGAGAGAGAGACGGAGAGAGAGAGAGGGAGGGAGAAGTGCAGGGGGAAATTGGTAGCAATGTGACTGTGCATGGTGGTGTGCGTACAGTTGGCGTTCGTGTGTGCTTGTGTCCATGGCAGAGGTGGGATGAAGAGAGCCGGGAGGTGAGTATTGATGGACAGATCAATGGTGCAGATTTAAAATGCTGCAGCATTTAGCTTTTATAACTGGAACATGTGTTAGCTTGAGTGCTGCGAGCTTCTAGTTACAGCAGAGGCAGTGATCCTTTTATGTCTAAGAAATGTACAGCCTGCAATATCGACTCGTTCGGGATCAGAAACAGCACATTCTCTTTGACTTGGCTTGTGTAAACTTGTCATCCTGTGTGTGCGTCCGTGTGTCTGTGTGTGTATTTATGTGCATGAGACACAAAGGCTGATGTGCGATACACTGCAGACGGCAGCAGCCTGCTGGCTTCATTATGGCATGCCATACAGGGAGCGGATGGTGTGTGTGTGTGTGCGTGCGCGTGTTGAATAATTGATTCATATGGCTGGTCTAATGAAATGCTCTTTGTCAGTAGTAGCTCTCTGGTCGCTCGTCCCGATCTATATATTGTCGCCTTTTTCATATCAAAGAAAAGCCTTAAAATACAGATCATCCTATAATAATATACTCCCTCGACAGAGCAAACGTGATTTGTCTTCATGCAAAAAGAATTGTGTGGTCTTGGAATATATATTTCCTCGTGTAAGGTGCCTGTCGAAAATAGGCCACTTGCATATGATGCATAAAGGTGTGCATAAATTAAAAAAGCAATTTTTAATACTCATTTACACTGATATCCTTTGTTTAAAATAAATAAATAAATAAATAAATAAAGCACTACTAGTGTGATTCATATATTGCTACAGTGTGCATTAGATTAGGCTGGTTTCTTGCTTTTTTTTCTGCTCTTGAAATTAGCCCCCCGTTGGAGCACAGCTTCTCAGCTCTTCATTTTTCCTAAGGCAAATGTCGTTTAATAAATGGAAGGCTTGCTCTGTTTTTGTTTCAGCTCATTTCCCAGGCAGCAAAATGATGAACTGTTTTTTATGTGAGATAAAAATACAATAGGGCAACTCAATAATCCGTTCATCCAAGACAGCCAGGTTTTCTAACAGTATTTTGGCATTTTAACTTGTAGTTTAAGTATTTTAGTATAGTTTAGTAAAGTTTAGAAAAGTCATTACTAGATTAAACAACCAGGTATATAAAAACCCTACCTCCTTATTTTAAGTTATTAATTGGTATGTTGTCTCATTTTAAAGGGATATTTTATGCTTTAGGGAAGGGTCTGCAGTGTCAATGTGCATTTTTGTATTCTATTATAACAGGTCGAATAAATAATTTTATTAAAATAATAAATATTTGGCTCTACTGTTTTCTTGAGGGGCATGACTCAACAGTTGCTCATTTACATAAACACAAAAATGGCACATTTGGAGGGGGAGTGAAATAAAGGGAGCTTTTTTTTTTCCCCTCTTCCCCCTCCCCGCGTGTCCTGATGTGGAAAGCAAAACCCGAACCTGGAGATGCAAGGCCACAGTACTAACCCCTGTGCCATCTTAAAGGGAGTTTGAGGCATAACAGTGCTTTGTCTAAGGGGTATTTTAACTGAAACATTAATAAACACTTTTCAGGACCTCTGAGACCTATTTTAACTTAAATATGGGATATTTAAACTGAACAAGCTTCAAGGTGGTGTCAGTATAGCAAAATAAAGCATAATGCAAAGGAACAGTAAAGGATCAGATCTAATGTTTCAAATGCACAATATTCCTGTCCTGTTCATTAACTTCATCAATACATTAAGTTTGCTTCCCTTAGTCCGTTAATGCTCTGATCTAGTTACCTAGCAACAAAAATGATGATGATGATGATGATTATTATTATTATTATTATTATTATTATTATAACACACTATTACTTTAGGATATCGACCATGTTTTCACATTAAATATGCAATATGTTTTTTTATTTTATTGCTTATGATATTAGCAATTTGATATTTCTAAGCCACTAAAACACTAAAACTGTACGTATATACAGGAACACATGCATGCATCAAACTTGGCATTATCTGGATTTGGGATTCTCCCTTATGTTATGAAGCTGTTTAGCTTTGCAGCCATAATTAAAAGAACACAGGTGGTTCAGAGGCAATTCAGTATGGCAGAGACAATTTTTTTTAAGATGACCGTGTTATTAAATGTGTTTTCTTACTGAAAGTGCGTAAATCATGGTTTAAACTGTGAGTTTTGCAGGCAGCTGCTCTCTGTATGTTTCTAGTACTTTGGACCATACTAACCTACTTTCCCTCTTTGCTGGGAACCAACATTTTGTTTGATCAGCAAATGTTAGACCACCTGAGATATATTGACATATATAGATAAATGTCTCAGTGCTGTCATGCTCTATCATCACCATTCATGGAATGCCTCTCGTCCAATCACGTCAAGTCAGAACTTCATGACAGCTTTTTATGTTGTTTATGCAGTTGCTCCTGTTCTGATGATTCTCTTGTTAAAACATCAGCACGCACGTTTCAGGAAGTGGACATTTACAACATGGTGTACTTGAGATGCTTGTTCTAAGTGTTGAGGCACCATATTCTGTGCTGGGCGACAAGGCTCGTCTGGGGAGCAGCAAGCTTTCACAGCTGAAACTCCAAAACCGTCTCATTCTTCCGAGAGTAACCTGATTCTACACACGGGCAGTAGAAAGCACAGGTGCTGATCCAGGAGAGAGTGTGTTGAATGCATTTAGGTCATCCTATGATAATTGACTCTTTGATATTAACCTCAATACATCTGTGTGAACTCTCAGGAATGCTGTAGCCCTCTAATGGCCATCAGTGAAAATCCCACAAGGATAAAGTACCTGGCTGCACAGCCTGGACCTGTTTGGTGTGTAAATCTTGCTTCTCAAGGCTTATGGTGCAAGCCTAACCAAGCTCACTATGTAATTTAATGTCCTAACCAACTATTTGATGTTTTGTAATCAGCAGGCTGAAATTTTCAGCGGTTTGTTTCAAGCTTTAAATGTTCCCCATTTAAAGGTTTTGACACTGTAGGACTCAGTTAGTTATAAAAATAAATAAAAACTACATGTAATGATGGCTAATTTTGTTTCTTCTTTTGTTTAGTTTTATATATTTTTATTGTATAAGAGCCTGGGAAAGCTTATTTTGTATGTATGAGGCGGGGTACACCCTAGACATGTACCAGTGCATAAGATCTAGGGTGTACACACACAAGAGGCAATTTGGAAACGGCAATTATCTAAATTATCTTAATTATCTATGCATGTCTTTGGATCGTGGGAGAAAACTGAAGTACCAAAAGGAAACCCAGCAGACACATTTGTACGAGGGTGATTCCATAATTCTCAGCACTTTTAATATAACAGGAGGTTATTTTAAAACTCCTGTTGGGCACACTGTCTTATCAGCACTTTTAGGTCAAGGCTACGGTCTCCCCTGTCACTGCTGTGCAGGTGTGAACGTGTTACATTAGTCCATTTTTAACTGCAGTCCGAGCAAAAATAGATGTTCCAGTTGTGATTTGCACGAAAGAAGAGCAGCGTGCTTTTCTAGGTCTGAGTGTTAGATATCCACAAACAAAATACAGGACTCTACAGATACTGTAAGGAAGTGGTGAAAATTTATATATATAAAAATTAAAATCATTACTGGTGCGAGACATTGATTCATTATTCATGAATTCAAAATGAGATGCTTATTGAAGAGCTGAAGCCTAAACTAGATTAAACGCAGAGGACTGCTATCCAAAGACGTTGTGATCTTGCATGACAATACACGTCCACACACTTCTGCCCACACTGTTAACACTCTTCAAACTTTGTCCGTATAGTTCTGATCTTGTTCCATCGGACTTTCTCCAGTTTGGTCTTCTGAAAGCATCCCTACAAGTATGAATATTCACTGCGGATGAAGAAGACAGCGGTGCATTCTGGCTCACAGCTCAACTTAAAAGATTTTTTAATGGAATATGAAAGCTTGTTGACAGATTGTATTGAAAATTGTATATTTTAAGTCATCATATAAGTCAAAATTGTATTATTGTCTTTTTTTTTTATTTTACTTAAATAAAAACTACAGCCTAACCACAGATAATATTTGACTCTCTCTAAAATCCAGCCTTTAAAAATTTCTCAACCCTACTTAAAACGTCAAGCATTTAAAGGCTAATCAACTGCGTTTTTGCTTAGTGGAAGATTGAGTACTTTTAATTTGGGGTGTAATTCACATTTAATACAAGCTGATGAATTAATTTTATTGGTTCTATGAGGCATTGGCCAATGATGCTTGACCCCATCCGCCGAATCCAGAGCCTACAAATTGGGGGCACGGTGGACCTCCATAATATTGGAAAGAGTTTTCTGGAACAGGTGCTAACTGATTCCTGGATTTGGCCCAGGATGTCTAGTCTGTTTTGCCCTTGACCACAGTACGAGGTGGAGGGAGGGAGGAGGCCATCTGCTGACAGGTTTAAAGGATTATGGGTAATCACAACTACAGCAATACATGCTCATGTCTTAGCAAGCGGTTGTGTTTTCTTTCTCAATATTTGGCCGTTCGTCACTCCTTCCTTCATTGGAATAGCGTAGAAGTTGAGCCTCAGCATTTCGCTAGCAAAAATGTTAAGTTGGGTCGCATCACTTTTTCACAAAAGCTGGCGGGAGCGAGATCGCTACATCCAAACCACAGATTACTGGAAAAAGGGAAAGCAGGTGTGTGTGTGTGTGTGTTACTTGTGACTCCTGATACTGTACCTGCAAGTAATTTGATGTTATTCTGTACAGGAGAAAAAAAAAATTTTGAGCTTATTGACGTGTTTCAGTATCTGTGTGCAAATGTCTCATAGCATAGATGTAGTAAAATAACTGCACATAGTTTACAAAAAAAATAATTAATCACACCCCTTAAATAAAATGTGATACTGTAACATTAACCATTTAGTATATTTTAGTCGCTCAGCAATCGCTTCTAGGTGCCTTCGTTTTTATTTCTCGTGCTGCTACGGGCAACTTTACTTTGTATAAGCTACACTACTGTATTATGTATGTGAAATGATTAGTGTTATAGGTTTGGCATTCACTGTGGTCATCCTTCCAAGTGTGCTTGTGATTCTATCTGCCATGTTATCATGAACTCGGCAGCAGCTTATGTCTTTGTTGCAAGAGAAATGTTTTTTTTTCTTTGTTTACAAGGACAATATTTTTTGAATGAGATAGAAAACATTCTGATTCAAAATTCCAGCTTGACTGTTGACATTGACTCTATTGTGATAAGACATGTACTTACATGCCCCAAACATTTTATCAGAATTAAACTTTTTTTTTCATATCTGCCCACTGTGAACCGCTGGAATATGATGGAAATATAAAAGAAGATTGTAAAAGATGCAATTTCCTCAAATTGTAGGTTAGGTTTCCCATCTTTCCTTAGTTACAAAAATCCAGCTCATCTATGATTTTCTCACGATTTCATATGTAGTAAAGCATC
>JAAGKR010000990.1:0-73571 GCA_011419295.1 Clarias macrocephalus | reverse complement strand
TGATGAATTAATTTTATTGGTTCTATGAGGCATTGGCCAATGATGCTTGACCCCATCCGCCGAATCCAGAGCCTACAAATTGGGGGCACGGTGGACCTCCATAATATTGGAAAGAGTTTTCTGGAACAGGTGCTAACTGATTCCTGGATTTGGCCCAGGATGTCTAGTCTGTTTTGCCCTTGACCACAGTACGAGGTGGAGGGAGGGAGGAGGCCATCTGCTGACAGGTTTAAAGGATTATGGGTAATCACAACTACAGCAATACTACAGCAATACATGCTCATGTCTTAGCAAGCGGTTGTGTTTTCTTTCTCAATATTTGGCCGTTCGTCACTCCTTCCTTCATTGGAATAGCGTAGAAGTTGAGCCTCAGCATTTCGCTAGCAAAAATGTTAAGTTGGGTCGCATCACTTTTTCACAAAAGCTGGCGGGAGCGAGATCGCTACATCCAAACCACAGATTACTGGAAAAAGGGAAAGCAGGTGTGTGTGTGTGTGTGTGTGTGTGTGTGTGTGTGTGTGTGTGTGTGTGTGTGTGTGTTACTTGTGACTCCTGATACTGTACCTGCAAGTAATTTGATGTTATTCTGTACAGGAGAAAAAAAAATTTTTGAGCTTATTGACGTGTTTCAGTATCTGTGTGCAAATGTCTCATAGCATAGATGTAGTAAAATAACTGCACATAGTTTACAAAAAAAAAATTAATCACACCCCTTAAATAAAATGTGATACTGTAACATTAACCATTTAGTATATTTTAGTCGCTCAGCAATCGCTTCTAGGTGCCTTCGTTTTTATTTCTCGTGCTGCTACGGGCAACTTTACTTTGTATAAGCTACACTACTGTATTATGTATGTGAAATGATTAGTGTTATAGGTTTGGCATTCACTGTGGTCATCCTTCCAAGTGTGCTTGTGATTCTATCTGCCATGTTATCATGAACTCGGCAGCAGCTTATGTCTTTGTTGCAAGAGAAATGTTTTTTTTTCTTTGTTTACAAGGACAATATTTTTTGAATGAGATAGAAAACATTCTGATTCAAAATTCCAGCTTGACTGTTGACATTGACTCTATTGTGATAAGACATGTACTTACATGCCCCAAACATTTTATCAGAATTAAACTTTTTTTTTCATATCTGCCCACTGTGAACCGCTGGAATATGATGGAAATATAAAAGAAGATTGTAAAAGATGCAATTTCCTCAAATTGTAGGTTAGGTTTCCCATCTTTCCTTAGTTACAAAAATCCAGCTCATCTATGATTTTCTCACGATTTCATATGTAGTAAAGCATCTAATCAGTCAATGCCCTTTGTTAGACAGTGGATGGATGTCTAAAGTAAAGGATGGTGGGAGTGAGTCGTTCTCCCAGAAACGGAAAATGGAAGCACAATTTCCTTCCCGGAGTCATGTCAGGTGATTCAATGTTGCCCCCATGTTGGACAAACGCACACAGAAAGAATATATTAGTGACACACCGATCGACCGGCATGTAATCAGAATCGGACAGTTTTCAGCCTGATCAGCCTTGGATATAACCATTGTTGTAGCCTGTGGAGAAGGGGTGCACACTAACATCAATCATAACGGCACTAGCTAATCATGCACATCAGTGTTTTAACGCCCCCTAAAGGTGCACATGCAGCAGTTCAAGAAGTTCCTGTCTTGGAGGAAGCCTGTGATAGCCTTCACACACTCTTTTGAATTTTTTTTTTTTTTTTTTTGCTTTTTATTGGTCACTTATTTACATGGCTAATACATACTGTACTTATTGAATTGATTATTTACACTACTCCCCGCATTGCAATTAAAAATTAATTCAGTGTTTGCGTGATTCCAAAATATTTGAGTCCATGTAAACTCAGTGCTTGCGTTTTTGCACAGTACTGTGTTGCTGCTGCCCCTAGTGGCTCCCTTATGGTATTATGTTAGGGTTAGGGTTACAGGAGCAGAGGCTTATGCAGGTTCTTTTCACAACTTACCTTCAGTTATTTAACTACTTGTTGCAGTGCAGGTGTATGTATAGTATTCGTATTTCAAAACAAGCTTTTTATCTGTTTATTCCATTATAGCCATAACAGTAGGTGGTGTAACCAGACAGAAACAATTTTATTTTAAACACCTCTTCTTGTTAAACCCGAGAGAAAAATGGTGTTACAAGCAACTGCATCATGACACAAAGTATCATATCCCCATGACATCTCCTGTTGGTGTCAGTTTGTTTTTTTTGATCATGCAGTAATAAAACACTCCAAGTTATTCTGTAGCGTATAAATGCACTAGAACAAGGGTCTTTAGTCATATCAGCAGAAGGCTGGAGTGACTGCAGGTTTACATTCATCTCAAGTAGGAGCCTCAGCTCTAGACATAAATAGGACAAGACGTAGGATCCCTTGGAGACCACCCTGGTTTAGAGGGCGAGTGATGATGATGTCATTGTTTGACTTCCACAGCATTGTAACGATCCTGGAACATTGATATTGAGAGCAAACACAGCAGAGCCTCAGGCTCTTCCTGTATGTGCTATAAAGTTGCGAATGAGCTGTGTGCACACATGCACATGAATTTGTTCGTGTGTGTGTGTTCACTAAGTGTGGCACTAACATTGATTATACTTGATTATACTCAATCAGTTTTTTTTTTCATCCACATTGTGACCAGTAATCTGATTAGATAGGGTGGTACTATGGATTCTGGAAAAACGAAAAAAAAAAACTATGTAGCAAAGAACCATGGGGAATATGGTCACATGAAACAAAGCTTTTATGGCAAATTTCAGATAAAGCTTGAACTGAGCACTGGGCAGCACATTGATTAAAATATGTGAAGTGATCCCTTGCTCTCCCCGCATCTCTCATCTCTCTCTCTCTCTCTCTCTCTCTCTCTCTCTCAGCGGTACGCTCTGCTTGGCCCGGCGGTCATGTTTGGCACAAGGAAGACGTGGGACCTCGGCCACACCCCCTGCCTGCAGGAGCTCTGGAACAACGACCTTTCATTGGACGGTGAGTGTCCTCACGTGGTTTCGCTCAAACCAGTGTGGTGACATTTTTCAGATGACAAGAATGTGTGTGTGAATGAAAGTGAGCAAGGGTAAGTGTGTTTGTGTGTGGTGTGTGTGTGTGCGGTTGGCTGACTAGCTCAGTCAAAAAGGACAGAAAGACAGGAATGCGACAGAAGGAAAGAAGATCAGTCTGAATGAGGGGGGAAGCATTTACACTTATTCCAGGTAAAGATGTTGCTCTTTGGAGATTGAAGTAAGCTTGTTAAAAGGCTGAGCTGTGTTTGTGTGTGAATTTAATTTTGCCCTGTACATCTGCTGATGTTGACAGGGGTATGAAGGAGTTATAGACTAGACTTGATTAGATGATGTATTAAACTATTTAACACTGTGTCATTATAATGAGCTGTCACATTCCTGCTTTTGATTTAGACCGCATGCGTCGTGGCATGCGCCACAGGTGAGCAGCTGAAGTACAGACTGTTCCTCTAAGATCACTGACTTTGTAAACTAGCTAATGAAAGCAGGGATCACGTATAACCTTCCTAGAGGAGGCAATTCTGGAAGGCTCGGCTTCTGAGAAAGGCATTCCGGCTGCATAAACACAAGTGTGAAATCAGCATATTGTATTAATTTGCTTTATAATCACAAATATCCTGAATCAAAATTATGTGTGAGAGCCTCCCATGAACACATTGACACCTGTGAGAACATGATGACATGCCGCATTCACACATGGTCAGGTATTTTCTTTGTTAGCAGATCACTCTTGTAGTTTGGAAAGCACAGAGGTCACAACCTGTGATGCAATACTGATATCTGTGACGTGTTAGAACCCATGAAAGTTCAGTTGCAATTGATAAGCTGAAATATAAATAAGCTTAAAAAATCATTAGCTTGTTAAACTCCTTAAGACGCAGCAATTCCAGCAAAGTTTTTTAGACACAATGTGCAAGATGATCTCAATAAACGCTAGGTCAAATTTCTTTACAGGATGTGCAATGTGTGTTCATCCATTCCTGTTTTTTAGACTAGTATCAGAGCAGTGGCCACACACTGACCCTGACTTTTCAATCGTACACTTCTGACACTGCTCAAACATTGCCAAACACCTTGTTTTGTCAATTTGTAAAAAGTTTAAAGCCTTCTTAAGTTACCCCTGTTCTGCGTAATGCTTCCCAGTTGCTTAGCAACAAGGTGTGATCACTACCTTAACCATTTGAATAGCAAGCATATTGTGTGTTCACCTCTCCCATGTCGAAAAACACAAAGCCACAGTTTCTTTTTGACGTCAATAGCCTGCAGTGTTATTGAATTTTTTAAGCCTAACGCCTTCCAAATGTCTGCTGTTTGTGTTTCCTCCGCTACTGTCTCCAGCTATCTCCAGGTCTTCAGCTGAGATTACAGAAAGTTTCAGGTGAAACTGAATTCCGTCTCAATCACTACCTTGTTTTGTGTGTACCCGGGGCTTGTACGAGCACAGAGCCGCGATTGTTTTTCCCATGATAAGACTCTGGAGCTCTGTGCAGTAGATTTAGGAAAATCAAAAGGCGCACACACACGCACATGCACACGCACTCGCATGCAGGCACCACCGTTAGGTTAATGTGTCACTCACTAAAGCATTTTATCTGTTAACATACCATGTTTATCACACTGTGCCTGTTTCCACGGTGCCTAGAGGATCTTGAGTTTGTTATTGTGGAAATGGATGGATTGGGGATGTCTAGATAAAGGAAAGAGACGATCACTACATGCTACGGATTCACTTTTAGTTTTGAGCATAAAGATTACAAATTTTCCAAATGCAGTTCATCAGCCAAAGTTGTAGTGCTACAAGGCTACCGTTTGGCAGCCACATTAGCAAATCCTGAAACATTTCCTTGAACGCTTACTCTCATTGGGTGTTTTAAAGCGTATAATGCTTTAAACACACACTGTTATGACATGCCCACTTTTTTTATTAAATTTTTATTATATATATATTTTTTTAGAACAAGATGTTACCATTTGAATACCTTACAGATGTTACCACTAGTACCACCACTAGCTACAGACAGTAGCTAGTGAGATGAGGTAAACAGTGTGTGTGTGTGTGTGTGTGTGTGTGTGTGTGTGTGTGTGTGTGTGTGTGTCAGTGGACTGATATGACCATCATTAAAAAAGCCAATAAATTCTTGATAGGTGTACCTAATAATATCTGCATATACTGCCTGGCCAAAAAAAAAAGTTGCTCTTTCAAAAGAGCCACATCAAGCAAAGAAAACAACGTTGTGTGATCAACAATAATGTGATTGATAATGAAACTTGGGAGTATAGCTATAGAAAAAAAATCATGAACAGGGATAACTTAAACGCTTGGTGAAGTTGCATTGTAAAAAGTCAACATTGTAAAAAAGTTGCTCATAAAAGAGCATTTCTACTCACACAGTCAGGTGAGAACTTACAAGACTGGTTCTAAACACTCGAGTGGCTATAAACAGCTTTTAGTGAGGCTAATCAGAAATAAAATGTTTTCAGTTTGCTGAGGGAGGGTAAAGATTGGATTCTGGAGCAAAGTTAAAAGGTCATGTGGTCTGATGAGTCCAGATGTACCCAAAACAATAGTCGGGAAGGGAAGCACATGAAGCGATGCACCCATCATATGTGATGCCCACTGTACAAGCCTCTGGAGACACTGTTATGATCTGGAGTTGATTCCGTTGGTTAGGTCTAGACTCAAACATTATGTGTCAATAAAGTGAACTTAGCTGGTGACCTGAATGATATGGTTATTCTTCCAGTAAAAGGATTTTTTTCTGGCATGGCATGGGGATATTCCAGGATGCAAATTGTTAAAGTGTGATTCTCGGAGCATGAGGAATCATTTTCACATATGACCCGGCCACCACGTGTGCACGGTTTAATAATTAGTTTTTTTGCAATTGGGGGGGACTGTTGTGTGAAGGAAAAGCAGCCAACAAGTATTCACCACCTCATGTTATCTGGTCTTTGTCCCTGCTTGTGCCAATATAAAAGTGAAAATGTCCAACTCATACAATTTTTCTCCTTTTTAAGGTTTGTTCCAGTATATACAATATGAGGCCTGATGCACAAAAGCATGCTCCCTATTCTGTATTTGTGTCTGGCTGCATCCCTAGTACACACAGTATACTATGTGTGTCTGTGTGTGTACAGCAAGCTCAGTGGATTTCCTAATCAGTGATGGTGAGGAGGAGAGCTCCTTCCTGACCCTGCCCAACTCTGTTCTCCAGCACCGCCGTTTGACCTCAGACCACTCCGATCCTGCCCTCTCTGACCAGCAGCTCCTCATACAGGTAACACTGACTAAATTCTGATCAGGCTGTGTTCACACACACACATTGGACACACCACCTGCTTCTAGTAACTACAATCTTGGGCTCTTCTGCCTTCTTGTACAGGCTGTGCTTTTATTTCATTCGAGCACACTTAACTTCAGTCCCATTTTATTAGGCTGGATAAAGAGAAGAGCATATTTAAAGGGTAAAAGAGAGAGTTTTTAAACGGGTGTACGCATGTCCAAGAGGAAGAGAACATGAATTTGTGTGTATTTATAGGCCTGTGAGAATTTCACTTTAAAATTTACATAAGATTTACATGTTGTGTTCTGACCAGTTTGGGCAAAATTAACCCCGCACAAGCATCTCATTCTGCCTGTTAATTATTTAATATCAGTTTTCTTATTTTAAATAGTGTTATTAAATGAATATCTTTAGACGTCTAGTACAGCAGTTTATTAAGTGCTTAGAGGAATTTGAAATAGCTCACAAATGGCATGTCTGTTGTGTGTGCCTGTCTTTGTGTGTGTGAGAGAGAGAGAGAGAGAGAGAGAGAGAGAGAGAGAGAGAGAGAAAGCACAAATGGGAATGAGCTGGACTCTTCATACCCGCGTTTCCAGTCTCTTCACTTCACAACTCATGCTTGTCCCTGATTGGTCTTTGATCACATGCTCCCCAGCTGTGTTCATGTCTTTGAGAGGCCGGTGTTTATCCTTTGAATGCCCAGCGACTTTATGATCAAACACAAAAGCATTGACGTCGGACACTCGTTCATGTGTGTCACAACTGTGTACCCAGCCTACTGTGTTCTGACGTCCTGTCAAGCTCAGTTTGTAGTGTTAACGCCTAGCAAAATTGCTATTGCTTCAGCTTTTCACTCTTCACCTTCCAGCTTACTCGACTCTACTGAACAAGCCAACTCTGTCAAATAGATTAGAGGGGCATCATGTGTGAGTATATTGTACTCTTTAGGTTAAAATGAAGCTTTCTGGTTACGAAAACCTAATGACTTGATTAATGTCAAGGGAACTGATCCTGAATTTTAGTATTGTGCTGCTCAGTGACTTTGAAGGCCAGTCCTGCTTATTATTGTGTCATTAATCCTCAAATTATGTTGTCATAATATATTAAAATTGTTTGCTGATTTTCCTGCTGTTATTTTTTTTCCCTGTTTTCCCTTGTTTCGTTTTTATTTTCTGTTTCCATCATCTCTCATTTGTCTGTATTAAGAGACTATACAATTTTTGCACCACACTATTGTTGATTCCGCAAATGTGGTTAATCACAAAGTGTTAATTTTCTATAAAAGCATCTTTGTTATATTGTATATAACATATATGGGTTATATTAATGTACTCTCTAATAGACCTTTATGCTGTACACCGCGAAGAGTACAGAGTAACCTTTAGTTGTCGATGTTGTGAAGTTTTCTGTTAACCTTTGTGGGAAGAGTCTCCAGTGCCGCCACTTTATGGCAGAATATTTTACATGTAAATGTTTGTTATATAAAATTTATGTTAACACTTTAAGTGACTTTCACAAGGAACCCATCCAATGACAGTTGCATCCTTTTCAGGATTTTGTGGAAATTTGACATTGCATTGTCATTAAAAAGACTGATCTCTAGAACTGCTACACTATTTTTAACCTTCTGGTCCTTCTCAAAAAATTAGCATATTCTGATAAAGTTCATTATTTTCTGTAATGTACTGATAAACATTAGACTTTCATATATTTTAGATTCATTACACACAACTTGAAGTAGTTCAAGCCTTTTATTGTTTTAATATTGATGATTTTGGCATACAGCTCATGAAAACCCAAAATTCCTGTCTCAAAAAATTAGCATATTTCATTCGACCAATAAAAGAAAAGTGTTTTTTAATATAAAAAATGTCAACCTTCAAATAATTATGTTCAGTTATGCACTCAATTCTTGGTCGGGAATCCTTTTGCAGAAATGACTGCTTCAATGCGGCGTGGCATGGAGGCAATCAGCCTGTGGCACTGCTGAGGTGTTATGGAGGCCCAGGATGCTTCGATAGCGGCCTTAAGCTCATCCAGAGTGTTGGGTCTTGCGTCTCTCAACTTTCTCTTCACAATATCCCACAGATTCTCTATGGGGTTCAGGTCAGGAGAGTTGGCAGGCCAATTGAGCACAGTAATACCATGGTCAGTAAACCATTTACCAGTGGTTTTGGCACTGTGAGCAGGTGCCAGGTCGTGCTGAAAAATGAAATCTTCATCTCCATAAAGCAGGAGACCTCATCCTCTGCTGCAGATGATAAGTTTATGAGAATGAGCACCCCCAGAAACCACGGGTTTATAGCATCTCTGATTAGAGCCCACATTAATATTTTCTGGATTTCAAGCAACAGATGTATTTCAACATCAACTGTTCAGAGAACACAGCATGAGTCAGACAAAAGATACTTGCTTGGGCCAAGAAACACAAAGAATGGGTATTTTCAGGGGGGAAATTTTCCTTTTGGTCTAATGAGCCCAAATTTGAGATTTATGATTTATGCCTTTGTTAGATATAGAGATGGTGAACAAGCGATTCCTGAGTGTTTTGTTCTTACTGTAAAGCTTGGAGGAAAAGGTGTGATGTGTTGCTTTGCTGGTGACAATGTTGGTGACCGTAGTAGTTTGGAATGATATGCCATACCATTTAGTTAGCACTTAGTGGGACCATCATATCTTTTCCAACAAGTCATTGACCCCAAACTCACCTCTGGGTTATTTAAGAGCTATTTGTTCAGAAAGGAGAGTGCTGCATCAGATGACCTGCCCTACGCAATCACCTGATCTAAATCCGATTGAGATGGCTTAGGATGAGTTGGACTGGAGAGTGAAGGAATAGCAGCCAACAAGTACTCAAAACCCGTCCTTCAAGGTTTTTGTTGTTGTTGATGTTTAAAAATCATTCCAGGTGATTACAAAGCTGTCATCAAAGTGTACAAAGCTGTCATCAAAGAAAAAGGTGAAAAAATTGTGCTTTCTTTGAAAAATCAAAAATATAAAGCAAATTCTTGGTTATTTAACACATTTTTACACAACATATTTTTGTAAATTAAGTTCAATGGCGTCTTATTAAATCTTATTAAAAAAGATTTATCTTTTGATTTGTACTGTACATAAAAAAGAAAAACAAATGTATCTGCCTGATTAGGTCTCTTGTTTGTCCCATGGTTCTTGTCTCCTATCTCTATCTTACCTGTACAGAAGGTCACATGCTCTCATTTCTGCCATGAGGCATTTACAGTGCCATCTCACTCTCCATCTTTGTGTTTAGCTGCAAGTTCCTTTTGTTCTCTCTGTGATTCTCTCCACATAGAATGTTCTCTGTAGTGATGAATGTGAATGTGCTTGATCCTGAGTTTTTAAATTTAGAATTAAGTTTTCAGTGACTGGACACGTTTCATGTTTTGACAGACTAGAAATTATGATCTGTCTTTTGTGGTGTTTTCCTATTTTGACCCAAATTCAGTCACCTGTCAGTTCCCATTATACTGCAGCTACACGTACATGTGAATCCGGACAAACATATATTTTAAAATGCTGCTCGTGTTTCATCATACCGCAAAAAAACACACAGATGGCTAGGGCTTCACTGGGATTCAAACAGTATTTTTATGTTAAAATTTGACAGAATAAAAATTACTACAGTGATTTGATAGAGATGTACGGCAGTGCTGAATCTGTACCCCAAGACAGAGAGTGAAATATAACTAGTTTTTGTTGTCTTCTTCACAGGCACTACAAGAGAAAGTGTGCGAGTTCCAGGCTCGTTTGCGTAGCGAAGACGTCACGGACAGACGGCTTCTACAGCAACTACACACGCCGCAGGTCAATCACGACCAACAAAACAAAGCAAGCATAAGCCAAGAGCATCCGCTCACCAATCAAGAGCTTCTTGAGCAGGAAAGCCAGCCCAACCAAGCTGGCTTCACCACAAGTAAGTGATCTACTGCTGGTTTGAGTGAATAATCTGTAATGAGAGTGAAGCAGTGATTTTTTTTTTTTTTTTTTGCTCTTTGACTGATGTGTGTGTTTGTATAGGTGTGCGACAACTGAGTCCAGGATCACTACATCCACAGGATTATCCTGACGTTGCCGTGGAGAGGAAAGTTCACACGCAGCCTCGGCTTAAAGAAGAAGCCTACCAGCTTGCTCTTATCACAGGGCTATACACACAGGTGAACAAATTGGTGGACGCTAGAATTTTATATACCATGCAAAGTTTTGCTACATAACCTAAATAAATATACCTATGGTCATGGTCGCAAAGCAGCTTTACAGAATTAAAAAAATTATGCAAATAGAAGTGTGTAAGGAAGTCTATATAAATCATAATGATCAGATTGTCTCTGTTGAGTAATCCGAGGGCAACGGAACCAGAGAGGAGCCAAACTGAAAAGGGAACCCATTGTCATATGGCTGATTACGGGTTATGTAGTCCTACTGTGCTCTACAAGGATGGAGGTTCAGGATAACAGGAGAGGTGTTTAGATTAATATGGAGTCCACTTTTGCTGTTGGAGGCTCAGATACAAAACTGCATGTGGGAATTTCAGTCCTGAATCATGGAGTGACGGCAGTTCTCAGAGAACAGCTGTCTGCATCAGCCAAGTTCAAGACCATCTGGAACCGTCCCCAGTCACCACACGCATCCCAAGCAGACCCCACTGGGCCTCCGTACAACGAGGATAAGTCAGACAGGTCTGAAGGGCAGAGGGGGTCTGGATCACTGGCAGCTCAGCAGCGCCATGTTAAGAGATTTAGAGAAAGAGAGAGGTATATTCCACGGTGTGTTCAAAGTCACATAGTAAAAAGTATAAGGTAAATGGACATTTTATGCAGAGTACACGCAGGAACTCCAGCAGGACTGACTATGGCAGCATAACTAAAAAGGAGAGCCAGGAGGGCTTCTTTTGAAGTAAGGCAGCCAGTCACGCCACTGTTTAATTTACTGTTTTGGTCATTAATGTCATGCTTTGCCAAAATCTTAGAGCAATTATCTAACAGTTTTCGGAACATTCAAACATCATATATGGGCTAAAGTAACCACAGAAACTGTGTGTGTGTTTCTCAGATTGAGGAGCTGGAGAAGAAACTGGTGGACCGTACTCAGGAGGTGGAGAGACTGCGCTCTGAGCTGGTAAGTCAGAATTGGCCTGTGTTGACACTCAAAAAAGAAAAGCATCTGTAAGTTAAGAGACTAGAGAATGAAAGAACATCCAGAATCGGATCAGAAAACGTGCACTACAGGATTGGTCTAGGGAATTTATTAAAGTCAAGCATTTAAATCATCATCTACTTGTGTAATAACTGAGCTGCATAACTACAGTAGCAAGCACTAGAAAATTAGATAAACTGCTCTCATTTTATGACATTTATTAGCAGTTTAAGTTTATCCATGAAAATGTTTGTTTAGTGAGCTGTTTATACAAAAATATTATCTCTTAACCATTAATGTAACAAAAATGGTGGATGTTACTGTACATTTCGGGAACTGACAAAACTGAATTCCAATTTTGCATGAATTCGAAAGAACACTGTTCCTTTAACAAGAATACAAGCTCTTTGTAATGCATTGCCATGGAAAATGGACTGGCTGTCTGTCAACAGTTCATTAATTAAAATGTAGGATGACTGCAGGATTTATGTTCCTGACCACAGATTATTAACTAAAAGAACACTCTTTCGGAAAAGAAATCTCTTTTTGATATGTCTAAACAATAAGCAACATGATGAGCTCTTTTATTAGGTCAGTGTAATCTCTGCATTATTCTGTCAGTAACACCCCCAAATTCTCATATAAATGAGATGACCGGGATTGTGTAACACACTCCAGCTAATCAGTCCAGAGAGGCAGTCAAAAAACAAATCACATCTCTTCTGTTCTATCCAGCTGAGATTACTCTTTCGATTGGTTTCAGAACAAATGCTGGTACATGTTGACCCTTTAAGCTGAAACCAGAAGGAAACCCAAATAAACAGCCAACATCCGACTATTGAGTACAAGCTTTACATCTTTACTAGTCAGTAATGTTTTTGTTGAGACACCTCCTCATTTTGTTCTAGTGTGCAGGCTCCTGCCTGAGAGAGCTCACGTGTTTTTGTTTTAGTTTTGAATTTCAAAACAGCTAGCTTGAGATAACATTTACAATAATCGTTGATTATATTTTTAATCCTAAAAGCAGAGAACTTATTAAGGTAAAGTGACTATCAGGACTGCAGTAAGAGTGAGTCTAGTGCCTGCATTCAGTTTTTACCATTTCCTTTTAGTCTGTTTTTATCTGTGAGAGCTGAGACACGCCCTGTCACACTTTGAGTCTGAGCCTACCCTAGTTTACATATTAGAGCGGCGCAGACCTTCAGCAGGCTTCATTTGTGTGTGTGTGTGTCTGTTTGTGTCTGCCTGCGTCTGTGCATTTGTAGGGGGCGACAGACCTGGAGAAGCAGCTGGAGCTCCTAGAGAGCGAGAATCAGCGGCTCAGACAGGAGCTTAAGTCCAGCAGCATCCATGAGCCTGCACACACCTGCTCCACCTCCACCTGCCCTCACAGCCAGGTAACACACCTGCCATTACAGCCAGATCAGATTTCTTTGTCTAATTTTCAGCATGATGTAAAAGTCATTAAAAAGAGAGCAGTAAGATCCAGTAATTCGTTTTTCCTCTCTGTCCCACCTCATCCCGGTGTGTGTTTCAGGAGGCAGCAGCCCTACGAGGGGCGCTCTCCTTATGTGAGGAGCGCTGTAAAGAGTATGAGCGGCACATGGCCAAGCTCGAGCATCAGCTCGGGGCGAGAGCCGGCACAATGGATGAGCTGCATGTGCAACTGGAGGAGGCGTTACAGAGCCGTGACAAGCTTCAGGAGCAGCTCTCACACACGCAGGAAATACTGCGACGGCACAGTACAGCAGCGCCATCTCAGGCCTTGGTGAGACTTGCGCACACACACTCAAGAAAAATGTACTGTCTGTCTTTACATTCAGCTTTAAGTAAAAAAAATTATCAAAAGCTGACTAAAATATACAAGCTTTGTTCAAGTCAAACCTGGACTTGAGATGTCATTTCTTGTAAATGAAGACATATCAGACATTCAATGTTAATGTTGTGTTTAGTTATTTTATTCATTAAAATAAAAAAAATGTCTTATTAAAATACTGTACTAAATTGTAATGATTTTAACTTTGATTCATCAGAGGTATCTGATCTTTATGTCCTATTTCTTTATTTCTTTTTACCCCAACCTGACCATCACTTTAGTCATTTTGATCAAGTAATGATAATATGCTAATATGTATGAACAAAAAGAAATTTTTAATTAAATTGATTAAATGACTATATACCGTCAGGGGTAAAAGTTAGTACCCTTCTTTCAATTTTGTGTTTGTTTTAATTTTTGATAAATAATGGTATGGTAAAAAAAAAAAAAAAGTTGATCATCTGAGGTTGTCTTTGCCTAATACATCCTCAACCTACGACCTACAACCTGCTATGATCAGATGATGATAGTTTTTACACACAAAAAAAAAATAATTTATTAAAAGAGGGAGGCATTAGTTTTTACAAGGCTGTACCATCCAGGCCATAAATAACATCTAGTATCAAATTTGATGCACACAATCTTGCAACAGTTTCTTATAGATCTTGTTGATAAATACATGGAATTCAGTGATGATAAAATGTGAATATTAAAAGTTACATTACTTGTGGTTTATCTCCCTTCTCGCAATATCTCTCTCTCTCTCTCTCTCTCTCTCTCTCTCTCTCTCTCTCTCTCTCTCTCTCTGTCTGCAGTATGTCAGCAAGGCAGCAGATGCCGAGTCAGCTCAATGGAAACAGGCTCTAATGGAGGCTCAGGCACATAACCAGGCTCTCCAGGAGCAGCTTGGGGTCCAGCGGCAGCTCCTCAGAGAGCTCGAGCAAAAACTGCACAACAGCCAGAGGACCAGCAGCGAGCTCCGCCAACAGGTACACTCACAGACACATTTCACATCACCATATTCTGCAGACGTGAACACGCTTAAATAAATATGTGACGGGCTGTAATGTTTATTGCTGTGCTCTGTCTGTCGCTGTCTAAGATTTGTGAGGTTCGTGCCCGTAGTCTTTCCTGAAGTCTCTTTGAATTTCGTCAGGGAAAGATGGTTAGTGTTTGTTTTCCACACTAGGAACCCTGTGTCTTTGTGAAGACAACATTGTGCATGTGACATTGCCATGCTGTCATATTCCATAATGCCAAATTTATTGATGTTCGGTGTCAACCTACTCTTGTTCATATAGCATATGAACAGATTGGTTAGGATTATGTGTAAGGATTATGTGTAGGTTACTGTGATGGATGATAAAATTCTTACCTACGATAAAATCCATAAATTATGACAGGATTCACGTTTTTATTTATTTATTTTTAAGTGAAATCACAAGAATCACTTAATTTTATTTAAACCGAAATAAGGATTTCAACTAGGTCCTAGTAATAAATAGGTTTTATTGAATGATCGCTCTTCTAAGCTGTACATTTGCATCCAATTTTTACAGTCGGTCAGTCTCTTTCACTTTCTGCCTTTCTCTTTTTTATTTTTCTGTGATGAAGCTGAATTCAGTAAAGGGTCAGCTCTGCAGGTTGTTCTCTAATGCTCTGGGCAATACGGAAGTCAAACACAGGCTTTATAAGGTCAGCTAGATTTCTCTGACCGGGGTCAGCAATGCAAAATATAACCAGTGACAACATCCAATGCTGTGACAGTCCTTTCCACCTAATTAATTGTTAATTGTTGAGTGTTGATTATTTAACAGATGTTAATGAACCATTCTGACTTAATACAGTGATCACTGTTGGCCCAGTATTATTATAAAACCAAAGGTATTTAATAGGATTCACAGTCTGATTTTATGTTCTACATTGCTTGGACAAGTATAGTATAATGACACAAATTAAGGGTTTCAATTTATGGAAAAAATGGGATCCCTGCAATGAACCAGGATCAAAGCATTCCTAATTCATAATAATGATTTTGGCCATTGTTGACCCTTGAAATGGTTAAGGATGGTGTTCACAGATTCTCAGAGGAAGAGTGTGATAGAGAAACTGTCTCATCCAACATCCATTGTATCATGGTGGACCCCACACCATGCTTTATTCCACTCTCCCACATTAGACTCCAGTATCAATTCCCCTTCATCATCCTGAGGACAGTGTTGTGGATTCTTTTTTTTTTTATGTGAGCTATACTGTATATGTATTTAGGGGTTTTAAAAACTTTTGTGTGGGTAGAGGTGGATTTGTGTGGGTTGTCTGGAACAATTGCAGCTTATGCACCAAGTCTGCATTCACTTTATGAATGAATTAATGAACCTTAATGATTTAACTTATTGATATTAAGAAAACATTAATATATTTAACAAACATTTATTCATCCTTCTGCTAATTTCATCTTTTGTTCACATTGTGCGCATGTGTGTTTGTGTTAGATCCTGGCACATCAGGGTGAGATGGAGCGAACGCGGAGCCAGCTGGAAGCTGAGATTCAAACGCTTGAAGAGGAGAAGAACCGGGTCATTGAGGAGGCATTTATCAGAGCTGAGAGCGAAATGAAAGCTGTGCACGAAAACCTTGCAGGTGTGTGTATTCCACCAGCTTGTCTAGATACTATAAGCGTGTGTGTGTGTGTGTGTGTGTGTGTGTGTGTGTGTGTACAGTGTGCATGTAAGCATGTCTCTAATCGTGTTTTCCATACAGGCGTAAGGATGAATTTACTGACTCTGCAGCCCGCCCTGAGGACGCTTACGTGTGACTACAACTGTCTGAAGAGGCAGGTCCTGGACTTCCCATACATGCTGCAGAATGCTATTGCTGGGGCTAAGCAGGAGGTGAGCCTCTCATAGAAACAAGCTAATGTGCAGTATGAATACATATATTTATGGACATCAAGGACAACTTTCACAGCCTCTAAACACTCAAAGTGCGTATAATAAAAGTCAAGCAATTGGCTGTTATTAAAATGAGATGTATGTGGTGCACATGATTGTTTTTTTTTTATACTTCCTGTAGGTACTCCTATCTCTCTTAATTGTACAGAAATATCATTGGTCCTGTGCGAATTGAGTGTAATTGCTACACATGTCCTCCAGCAACATTACTTAAACATCAATCTTATAGCATATAAATGACACTTAATTCTGTCTGACCTAATTTATTTTCTGGAAATGCATGACATTTACAGGTACATCTTTTAAACAAATGATTTTATTACAGTACTTAATATTAATTAACTAGCAGCAATAGTCCACATTTTTAACTTTAAACCCTCTGGATTTATTTTGGCTTTCAGATTAGGTTTAGACTTCTTTTATCCCATATATACATTCTTGAGCTTTTGTAATGAATGTTTTTGTGTGTAGATATGCCACATGATTGCAGAGGTGAGCAACACCAACCAGGAGCTGCTACGCAAATACAAGAGGGAAATGAACCTGAGAAAGAAGTGTCACAATGAACTGGTTCGCCTCAAAGGTATATAATGTACTATGTATGATGCACATCAAGATGTTTTATAAATAAATTGTATGGTAGAGTTTCCTTTGATAATACATCAACAATATGCTCAGATAATGTATCCATTTCTGCATATCTTTGTATTGTAATGATGTTTGATGAATATGGCTTTAGAAATGTTGGCTTTAGAAAATTGCTGTGACATAAGAAAAAATAAAACGCTTTGGTAACAGTAAAAATAGTAACAGTAATTCTGTCTATATTAGGTAGCTTTATACCAATCTATGATTTAATAATTTTCCTGTAAACTTACACCGCTAATTCTTTTCCTTGCTTATTGAACTGAAACAGTTTATCTCCTAGATGTTATCTTTTACAAACTTTCTGGTTATAATTTAGGCAAAACATTCATACTTACTGTAATATAGTTACAACCAGTTACTTGTGTTGGTAATGCAATGATGCAAAAAATGCAAACAAGTGTATATACTGTTATTAATGTTTGGTTTGCTATGGTTATCCTTTAAAATGTTTATATAAATTGACGCTAATTCATTTTCTCTTTTCGACAGGAAACATACGTGTTTTCTGTCGCGTGCGTCCCATCTGTCAGGATGAAGCCGAGGCTGATGGCAAGAGTGTGGCGTCTTTTGATTCTGACGACGATGCAGTGCTCTACCTTTCCAATAAGGGCAAACTCATGACCTTTGATATGGACAAGGTCTTTCCACCTCAGGCCACTCAGGCAGAGGTCAGGAAATCATGGATAGCTCTTGTTATCTGGTTGTTTTTGTTTTTGTAGTGGCCTGTGACGTGACCTTGTCCCTCTCTCTCGCTCTCTCGCTCTCTAACTGAACAGGTGTTTCAGGAAGTGCAGTCTCTCATCACATCCTGTATAGATGGCTATAACGTGTGCATCTTCGCTTACGGGCAGACAGGTTCAGGAAAAACCTACACCATGGAGGTAAACATGAGAGGGCTGGAAAAATGTTTGGACGGGAAGCTAATAACAAGATAACTGAGATGAAGGTCACCCAAAATTATTCTGCATTGTCAGTGGTAATATTTACTGTTTGTGCGTGGCCAGGGTGTTTCTGAGGATCCTGGCATTAACCAGCGAGCTCTGCGGCTGTTGTTCTCTGAGGTATCTGAGAAAATGCCTGACTGGCACTACACCATCACTGTCAGCATGGTGGAGATCTACAATGAGACACTGAGGTAAGAATACGCACGCCACATGAGGTCTGCGGTACAGTTATTTTATCTCAGGTAAGGTATTAAACAGAGTGCCTAAAACTCCCTTACCTGTGATAAATTCACAGTAAAGCACACACACTATTGGGTCATCATGTTTATAAAACTGACAAGAACAACATTAAAATTTAAAGCAGCTAAAAATTTTATATGAATATAAAGTAATATTTAGTATTTGCGGTAAACAATTCACCAATAATGTAATGTCTGGTAAGAGTAAGAGTTGGTTGTTCAGCAACATAACAGGAGATAGGATAAGGTATTCTGTGAAACAAATAGTTGCAGTGTTATTAAGTATTATTAATATAAAGTATTTATTCTTAGAAAGTGTCTGGGCCAATCAGCTTTCTGATTGCTGTGCATCTTCAGGGTGTATATTGCCACCTAGTGTATAAGCATGCAGAGAGAGAGTTTAAGAGTATTAATTAATCATTGATTATAAATGTAATCATGTATTCTAAAATATTGATTGATTGATTGATTGATTGATTGATTGATTGATTGATTGGTACTGCCTGTAATAAACTTGCTTTGAGAGAAACTTTTGCAAAACTTTTCTTTTCCCAGGAACTTGTTAGGTGACAGTCTAAATGAGAAGCTAGACATCAAGTTGTGTCCAGATGGCAGCGGTCAGCTGTATGTGCCTGGTCTTACCGAGTTTACAGTGAAAAGTGTGGAGGATATTAATAAGGTGATTATTCCCAATTTTTTTTTTAGAATTCATTTTAAAGTTAGTGTTGATGTATTTTATTTTTAGTCACTGTTTTTATTTATCTCTTAGGCTTTGAGTTTTGTCTCCTCTCACTTGCAACTTGAGATTTAAGGACATTAAATGTAGGAGTGAAGCTAATATGGTGGCTTCTGTAAATATCACTGGCCCATTGTGAACTTGAGTTTATAATTTGTTTATTTGTTTTTCTATATCTAATAGGTTTCATGTTATTATTTCATTCAACAAGAGGTGTAAGCTTTAGCATTCTATCAGGAAAAGTTGCATCACCCTTAAAATTATTGTAATTATATCATAGGCTAAAACATAGCATTTACAGCATTTGTTTAGCTAAATTGTTTTGCATTAAGTCCCACCCTGGCCACTTTAGTAGGAACATCATAAATCCATAAGCTAGAAAAATCATTTAACACACTTCGGCTCTGTCTAAGCAGAGGGATGGCTGTGATTTATACCATATGTTCTCATATTTGTATATTGCGACGACTTTGCCGCTGAAGTGAATGCAAAAAAAATTTTTTTTTTTTTACCTTGTAGGTTTTCGAGCTGGGTCACATGAACAGAGCAACAGCATGTACCAACCTGAATGAGCACAGCTCTCGCTCTCATGCTCTCCTCATCGTTAACGTAGCCGGTTTTAATGCCTCCACAGGACACCGCACTTCAGGTAATGAAAACCCCACACACCCCACAACCCATAATATTTGAGACAGCTAACAAAACAAACATTTACTGTTTAATGATTTTCATTTATAGCTTATGCACAAAATTCTGAAGAGAAGTTCACTATGCACATTTTTCTTAATAGTTTAACACATTAACAATTAATAGTCAATGATAAATAATTAATTATAACAAGGAATATTTTATATACATATACATTTTCCTAATATATTTAGATTTTTTTTTTTTATCAGTTCTCGCAGCACATTCCCAACAATTTCTGCGATGAAATAGTTGCCAATAAGGAAGTCAATAAGGTTGTCGAAAATACTATTCTTGTCTCTTGAGGTTGCTGAAATTATACTGTTCTATATTACGTATCACCTAAACTGTAAATTCGCAGTCTTGTGGTTTACAAATGATTGGACATGTGAGCTACAGAGAAATATTATGCAAAAAAAATTATGCATGCATTATCGGTTACTACCTTTTTAATAAGAAGAATTTAAATTTGTATCATTAATTAACAGTTAATCATTAACATCTCTGGTTAGTAGAATCTCTGGTTCATGCCTATTCAAAATAGTCCGAGAAGTTGCAGGCTTGTCAAAGTGTCCCCTCCAGTGTAATGTTCTGCTTGGACAAGAAACACAAAAACCAAGAACTTTTAATTCTTTCTATGCTAAATTACATTGGTCCCAGTACAGTATATTGCCTATTGCCATTGTCAAAATAAGGCATCGCTATTGGTGAATGTGACTAATTATTTAGTCCAGGAGGCTTACTGTATATGTGCTTGTTTTCTTATGCAGGCAAGCTGAATCTGGTCGATCTAGCAGGTTCTGAAAGAATCTCTAAATCCGGCGCTGAGGGAAGTCGCCTGCGTGAGGCTCAGTGCATCAATAAGTCTCTCTCTGCCCTGGGTGACGTCATCAACGCGCTGCGCTCACGCCACTCTCACGTTCCTTTCAGAAACTCACGCCTCACATACCTGCTGCAGGACTCACTCAGCGGAGACAGCAAGACACTGATGCTGGTACAGGTGTGTGCGCAGTGTGCCAAATATTGATTCCAACCACACCCAGTCATAACAGACTAGGCCGTTTAAAAAAAAATAATAAATGTCATAATAGATGGGAAATTTACAAGGTTTATATTCCACTTTCCAAATGTTCCACATTCTCCATGCTTATAAAACTCTTCTTAATTAATATTAGTAATCTCAATCAGAGCATGAATCTGCAAGATTAAATATAAAGTGGATTAGACAATACATTTACAGTATTTTTTAGGTTCGCTAAGAAAGCACCACTTGACAATTCAATGGTAGCAAAATGCCAAAAAGTAGTAATAGTAAATAGTAATAATAAACTATGCACAAATATTTGCACAGATTTTGGCATTGCCCAGACTTGTCTGACTAGATTCTTTCCCTGATTCAGAACTACCTCAAAAAATTATGCTGTCCAACAAAAAAAGTCAACAGAGACACTAAAAAAAAACTCCTTTAAAAAAAATAGCCTATATCTAATATTACTACCCCCTTGGAATGTAATAATAATGGAATTGCCAGGTTTGGTAACAGTAACGCTTTACTGCAGGATTTACATTTTGAAGAAGGTCAAGAGGTATAACTTGGGAGCCTTATTAGCAGGACAGGTGTTCTTTTTAGTTTGGAAATGTTTCACTGTGTGGTTTAAAGGCTCCTTTAAACTGTATGAGAATTAATAAGTGAAACTGGCTCATAATTCCATTGTTACTGTGCAGTTATCCTTTTTTTAAATAATAATTTTGTTTTCTCAGGTGTCTCCTTTAGAAAGCAACATCATTGAGTCTGTGTGCTCTCTAAAGTTTGCCCAACGTGTTCGCACAATTGAGCTCGGACCAGCTTCCTCTTCACGAAGACATACTGAGAACTCTTCAACGTCCTCCTCACCTACCCATGACGGAGTGGAGGTACGGACACAAAAGACACTATTTGTACACTACCTGGCCAGGGAAAAGGCACCAAGAGTGTTAAATTATTGGCCTACATTGAGCAAAAAAAAAACATAAAAATTACTAAAATTGGGTAAAGAACAGTCCAACACATTATTAACACCTGGAAGATTAGTGCTGTGAACCATCAACTTCATAAAAAAAGTCATGAATGGGGTTCATTTAAATACTTGGCAATGTTATGTTACATGGTAAAAAATCAATAGTAGCAATTGCAGCTAGGGAATAATCTACAAAAAAAGGCTTCATTTTGCTTGGGAGCATAAAGACTGGACTTTGGAGCAACGGAAAAAGGTGATGTGGTCATATAAGTCCAAATTGACCCTATTGATGCACCCATCATGCAGTATTTCCACAGCACAAGCCTGGCAGTGTTATGATCAGGGAGAGCTTCAGTCGGGCAGGTCAAGGCTTAGAAATGTTATGCAGCAGCTGACGACCTGAATGTACTGAATGACCACATCAGTATCCCATCAGTGGCCTTTTTTTTCTTCTCTCATGGCACGGTGGTTGCCACCGTGGTTCTGGGAGCATGAGAAAACATTTCCACACATGAATTACTCGCCATAAGCAAAGCTAAAGGTGGCTGAATGACATATTAGTGTGTGTGACTTTTTTGTTTCTTTGTTTGTTTGTTTTAATTAGAGCATGATTGATGGAAATTTTGTCACCTGTAACACTTTGAAGGAGGTAACAATTTTGATTATTGATATTGTCTATATAATTTTATATGGTCAAATATTTGCCAGAATTATTATTTTTGGTCAAGCAAGGTAGTATTGATATGACTTCCATTAAAAGTAAATAAAATAAAACACACACACACACACACACACACACACACACACAAACACACAAATAGACTAAACTGTGTATTTCTGTGTTTTCCGCCAATATTAAGTGCTCAAGCTGCTTAGGCCAAAAGTTTATTTGGAAATTATAGCTTTTCTTTCATTCCTTGTCTGTCTAACACAGTTGGACTCTCCACCTATAACGCCCCTGCCCCTACCCCTACCCATCTCCCGGGCCAGCAGTGCGGGCTCTTCTCTCTCCACTATCTCCAGAGTCTCCAGCACACGAAGACGATCCCAGAGCCAACAAGCTCCAGGTGAGGAAACGTGTAATACATACCCAATGTGTTTTAGAACAGCTTTAAGGAGTAGGGAAGGAACACATCTAAAATACCTAGAAGTCCATGTAGTCTGAAGATTTTCAAAGCAAAGATCTATTTCTCAGACAAAATGTAGTAATTTTTAACAAAGTGAGAAGTGTAAATTCCCAGGGAACATGGTATACAATATGAAATCATTTTTAAAACCCATGAAAAAGCTATGGAGAGTAAAAACTTTCTAATCGTCTAAAAAACACAATAAGCATCACTGTTGTAGTAAATGTATACTGTTATGTAGTAACAATTGTTTGTGATTACACCACACTAGCTTGTGTATTAATATTAAAAACCCGTATCAAGTCCATGTTCTCTAGTCATCCTTACCCCACCCTTCCTCCCACTACATTTAGAGTTATTACATTCTTATGTATTTGTCAGATGCCCTTATCCAAGACAACCTATTGTCATATTATAAGAATGCACTTGGCAGTGCTGAGATTTTAACTCATTAACTTTTGATCAGTATTTTGAACCACTGAGCTAACACTGCCTACACAATGCACATTCTTCATAGTACACTCATGGTGTACTCCACCCATATAGAAGGGTTTAAAATGTCCCATTCAGGTAGGCTAATACTATATCCTGGACATTTAAAGGTTTGGATTTTAGTGTGTTTTTGAGATCTTCAGTAGATTAGCTGCAGATCAGATACCTGATGTTGAGGGGTTAGAAATACTTGTAATTCTTGTGCTCTTAACGGACATAAAGGATAATTTGTCTTGCATGTTAATTTCTTATATATATATTTTCTAAATGTATTTTAAACTTATTTCTATTTACTCACAACATAACCATGCTGTCTTCAAACCATCCCCACGACGGGGTCTACGTTTTTCCTATTTGCTGTCCCTTGTCACCTCGTCTGCATTTTGATTGGTTGGTCTCCTCTGATTGGTTGGTTTGCAGACAGACAGGTAGACAGAGGCAGTCCGTTGCTTGTGGACAGTGGGCAGGTAGGTGGGGTTTTATGCGATTAGTATCTCGGCATGGAAAAGCTCAGCATGGCAACCGTGTCACCCAATCGCTAATGGCCCATCTAACACAATGTGCGCTAACCCAGGGAAGGTGTGTGAGTGTAAGTGAAAGAGATAATCTATGTTGGTGTTTTTTTGTTTTTGTTTTTTAAATACACATCTTCCTTGTCATTTGTGTGTGGTTTATGTGCATTGTGTATCACAGTATGTGCTGTTTTCAGCGGCTTTCTCCATTGGTGTGTGTGCGTGTGTGTGAGATGGAGTGTATGTACTCACACCTGCTTTGTGGTATGGCTGTGCTTTGTAGTGGTGAAATGCAGATAACGGTGTTTTGCTGACCTATATGGGCTCATGAGCACAGAACCCAAATACACACGTCTCCTTGCAATGTTGAGCTCTTGCTTTAGTCTAATCCATGGATAAAGCAAGCTGTCATTCATGTAACTTTCATAGTGGGTGACTAATAAAAAGTTCCATATTTTCCATACTAAAAGTCACACTGGAGTGTAAGGTTTGCATAGAAACAATAACACAGAGTTGCTGTTTCATTAGAGCCCTCTATTTCATAATTGCATTAATAGGGAATATTATCATTTACACTTACCTACTATATGTGTAGATTTACTGACCGTAGTTTATAAGCTGATGTAAACTATAAAGCCAAAGGTTTGTGGACACCCATCACCCATTGTATGAGTATTCCCCAAACAGTTGCCACAAAGAAGCACACAATTATAAAGAATGTATGTTGTTTCATTAATTCCCTTGACTGAAGCCAAGAGCCCCAGTCCTGTTCCAGCAACAATTCCCCTGTGCATAGAGTGAAGTTCATGCAGACATGGTTTGTCCATGTTTGATTGGAAGAACTCTAGCACAGAGCCCTAAACTCACCCACACTGAACAACCAAACATTTTCTAGATGCAAACTGCAATTTTAGAGCCACACAATGACTTTTGACAAAATCATAACAGATGTGAAAAGTACTCCATAATTTGTACTCTATATAGAACAGAATAAAAATTTACCATGCTGTGTACCTTGGAATTAAAATCAATGCATCTTATAGTATGGAAAATACAATAAAGTGGTGACTTTAAAAAAAATTTAAAAAATAAAAAATAAAGGTATTCAGCTGAACATTGGTTTGAGTGTTGAACTGTTTATTTTACACAATTTCCTAATTGGATCTTTTGGTTCTTTTTTTTTTTTTTTACCCAGGACGAATGAAGCTTGCCATCTGATGCTATGAAGAATCGAGTAAGCTGAGAAAAATACTTTCAGCATGCTCTACCCAGGGTTCATTTTATACACTGAGATGGGGATGAAACAAACTGGCTAATCAGGGATATATATTCACCATTTCTGAAAGAGACTTGACTGTTCTGTTGATGACTGACAAATCTGGCGTTCCCTTCGAGCTCTGTGCTGCACCAGGAAAAACGTGAAGACTTCCTCCCTCACATCACAGTGTTCATGGACATCTATGCACTTTAGAACAAGCTCATCTGATTATACATGGTGTTAATAGACCCAGTCAAGTGTAGGACTATCACTTGACTGGTACTGATTTTAATTGTGTTCTTTCTCTTTTTGGAGAGAAAAATGTTGGTGTATTCTTTTTTTTTTTTTCTTTCCCCTTCCACAGTTCACCGTCCTTTTTATTCAAAGCCTAAGAACAAAGTCGTACTTCCAAAAAAAAAAACCTTGTGTAGCAGTTGCAGTAAGCAATAACAAAGGCCGAATCTAGCCTTTTTTCCGTTAGCGGTAATGTTCTTGTCGTGTGTATTTGGTATCTTGAAGGCAGCATATTGAAGTCTTCCTGATCTAAGCATGTATACTTTGAACTTTGTCAACTGCAATGGACTTACTCATTCCGTTTTGCTGTGAATAGGAATGCTTGGAATTTTTTTCCCCACAGGCAGCACTCCATTTCAACTGTATGAACTTTATCATCTGAAATGGCCCACTAAGACAGAACAGATATTTGTGCTTGTGGGGTTTTTGCTAGCTTCAGTTCATTATAGTATAGCTTTGTATGCAGCGGTTTTGTATACTTTTTAATAAATGCCTTAAACATAAGTCTACTTTTCTGCTTCACTTTCCCAACAGCATTTATTCATCTGACTCCAAATGTAAGTGATCAGACAAAACATGTTTGTTCCCTGATTATTGTTTTGTTTCCTTAGGTGCACTGGAGATATTGTTGCAAGGAAGTAATGGAGTTTTTTTTTTTTTTTTTACCCAAATTCTTTGCCCTAAATGAAACATACGGATGTACTGGATCAAAAACTAAGAGAAAAAATATTTTGTTTGATCCCGTTTAGATTTGATTTAAGGGAGCAGTGTGGTATCCAGTTTCTCTTTAAAAATGATTCCTTAAGAAACGTTTTGTGAAAGAAGAATCACTTTCACAATTTAAATTCTCTAATATGTCCGTGCCATCAGGGAAGAAAAATGCATAAATGGGATAAGCTGGTCATTCAGTTCATCAGCTGGCTTTATTTTATTGACACACAGCCTTGCTAAACCTAGACCTGACCGGTGACCCAACCTTAAATCATAATAGGAACAGGAATTTACTAATACGAGGGCTGTACCAAAAGAATGCAAACACGGACAGCTTTTATTATTAATTGCACATGTTGGTAGAGTAACTACCATATACCTACCAATAATGTTATTGAGCATTTCATTTCTAGCAAGGTTTTTGGTTCCCATAACATTCTTTTTGGTTAGCTGCATTTTAAGAACTTTAAAAGTATGATAGTTTATATAGTAGTTAATATATAGTATATAAGCAGAATAAGCAAATGTTTCAGGCATCAGAGCTACATGCCAGGATTTCTCACCTCTGCTAATGCATTTATATTTGTTATGGAACTCGAAGGAAGTGAACATTAGGATTAATACATTGGAAAATGGGAGAATACAAGAGAACATCACTTTCTATTAAAAATTGCATCATACTATATACTTTCTAAAGAATATATTAATATATACTGTACTTAGAAACATTTTTAATTTAATGTCTGACATGATTTGGTCACATGATTATGATATTAATCTACTGTATGAAGCGTAATCAACATAAACATTCAGAAAGGATCTTCAGTGTTTATATGAGCATTTTATTAAAAAACATGGTCTTGTCAAAGAATAACATACAGTATGTACAAGGAAATATAATAGTGCATTTATGCTATATAAAAATGAAAGTATATTCGTAAAATCAGAGCTAATTATGATTTAAGTGAACTAGCCCATCTGTTTTCGGAATTGATTTTAAGCAATCATGAGTTATTTACAACATGAGATGATCGGAAATCTTTCTTACAAGACTTTACTCAGGCTACAGAGCCTTTGGTTTACTATTATGGTTTTTGCATTATTTCTATATCCCTTAAAGCAGTTTAATGAGGTTAGTAATTTGGTGTTCAGTCTTCAGCACTGCCGTCACCATGCTGCTGTACAGCATGTCTGTTAATAATCACCCTGATTTAGAAACATAGGTGTGTTAGGTTTTTGGGAGTTCAGAAAGTCGACTGCAGTTTGGTGACGTTCCTCTCGTGCATGCTATGATGTCTGACCAACTCATCAGAACGAGCAAACTTCTTCTGGCAGCTCGGCCAGCGGCAGGTAAACGGCTTCTCACCTAAGGAAGCAAAATTAACAGTTATGATGATGAGAAACAGTTTGTAAATCAGAACTAAGCTATATAAAAATAGTTGCTAATAAATCAGAACCTAAACTTAAAATGTATGAGGACAAAAAGGGGATTACGCACTTGTTTTACCTGTATGAGTCCGCGTGTGAGTCTTGAGGTGATCCGAGCGTGAGAACTTTCTCTGGCACGTCTCACACTGAAAGGGCTTTACTCCTACAGTAGGAGAAAAAAGAAGAATATAAAGAACTTGACAGGGAACAAGACAGTTCTGATTACTATTATATGTATATAAAGTATATACAGGGCAGGGGTAGCTTAGTGGCACTGGACTATGGTACGGAAGGTCCAACATTTAAAGCCCCACCACCACCAAGTTGCCCCCGCTGGCCCATGAGCAAGGCCCTTAACCCTTAACTGCTCAGTTGTATAATGAGATACAAATGTAAGTCGCTCTGGATAACTGTGATTGCATACAAAGCTGCCACTTTTGTGGCCCTTGAGCAAGGACCTCATGCTCAGTTGTATAATGAGATAAACTTAAGTCGGTCTGGATAAGAGTGTCTGCTAGTTAAAGTAAATGTAAAAGTATACTAGGTTAAATATCAAAAAACAATTGTTTCTACTTCTTTTACTAAATGTAAAATATACGTATATATAAAATACGTATAATAGAAACGTACATATTTAAAAAGAATAATAAAATATACTAATATGCAGTGTGAGGGGTTCATATTCAAGTCAATCTAAGACTTTTGACTGCGCAGAATAACAAAGGTTGAAGTCATGAAAGGACTTCCTGCTGCTGTTGGCCTACCAGGAATTTCTTTAATGGTACTAACATGTAGACTTGGCTTGGAGCGAGGTTAGGACTGTACAGGGGATGTGGCAATAACTCCTAGCCAAGTTCAAGTAATGTGCAATTGGTGTTTGTGAATGATTGTATGTACGGTTTTCACAGACAGATGTGTCTTTTCCAAAAGTTGATCAGTTTTCAAGGATCAGGTATTCCACTCGCAAAATATTCACGGGATCGACCGCAGTGGGCTCTGAGCCACCTCGACCGGGATCATCATTCACAGTCTTCTTTGAAAAGTTTGTACCATTCAAATGTTTTACTGCAGCTAAGAGTCTCATCGCCGTACATTTTACATTTAAATCCATGAGAAAATTTGTCACAAGTCCTGGTTTGACTTGAATGGCCCCTTGTATATATGTGATACATTCAAATAAATAAATATGCATGAAATTTAATACGGAATATAAAATACTGTATATATCTAATACTGTTTATAAACAGGATGTAACTTATCATTACATCAGGCACTAATGACAATCTTTGTTCGGTTCATCTTGTTTATAGCTAATTAATTGCTAATACACGTCCAGGTCAGTCATGATTGTTCATTACATTTAGCCCAAAATCAAATCTTAAATTATAAATAAATAAAATTTTAATATTTATTGTTGTAAACCCAAAAATTCAATATATTGTTTTATATTGTTTTATATGATTATAACTTAAAGATTGTGATACGATTAGGAAACAGTAAATGTATGTTGATGGTCTGGGAAGGCTGGGGTTGGCATTAGCTATTGTATAATAAAGCACTGAAATAAGAAGAAAAAAGGTTATGCAACATAAAATAAGTCATCCCGGATAGAGAGCAGAGAGGGCCGGTGTCTGACCTGTGTGTCTGCGCTGGTGTCTTTTTAGTTGGTCTGATCTGGAGAATCTGCGGCCACAGTCAGTGAAGTCACACTGGTACGGTTTCTCTCCTGAATAAGACAAGTACGTATAGAAAACATTACATGCTGTTTACAGCTACATGGAGGCAACACTCAGGCTGAACCTTTCCATTTTTTTACATTAAAAATAAAATAATAAAATTTAATGAAAAGCTGGTTATTAATTATTATAAATGATTATTAATTAAAATGTACAGTTTATACCTGTACGTAGTTATTTGCCACACGGCACACCTAGGGAAGTGAACTAGCTGACAAAACAAACTACAGCTAGTTAACTGGCATTAGCTTGAGTGTTTACCAAAGAAAATACTCTAGATAATATTAGACAGATATATTAACACAAAAGACAGCTGCTAGAGAGAGAAAGAGCTGGAAAAGTTAACTTTAGATAACATTGCTTAATTTAATTTTTTTTTAAGCTAGCTAGCTGCCATTAGCTCTAAAATGTGCCTCTAGCTAACATTAGATATATCCAAACAAAACTGGCTAGATAATAATAGCTAGAAAACATACCCAAACAAAGCTAAGCTAAGCTTGCATTTCGTGTTGAACATAAACAAGAAAATGGCTAGTTAACATTAACAGTAAATAAAATAAAACAAAAAATGTTCTCAAGAATGTGTTTCTAGCTAGTTGACAACAGGCATTATATTAAAGCAAAGCTAGCTAGCTGTATTTAGCAAGAGAATTGAAAGTTTTATAATGTTAGAATATACACTCTACCAAAACTAAGATAGATAGCAGGTATTAGCAGGGTACTGAACATGCCCAAGAACATTAGCTAACCAACATAGACAATACACATAAATGAAAATAGGCTAGTTAGAGAACATGCTCAAAGAAGTTAGCTAGTTTTCATTTGACAATATACTCACAGCTAGCTAGCTAGCTAGCTAGCTGACATTGGGAAATGTATAAACATCTAGATAGTTAATAAAAATATTATATATAAATATAATTTGTGGATGTGATGTCTATATTCATCTGATGAACTGAGTTAAGATGACAGTCTAATCGACAGTTAATTAATCCATCAATGTTTTCCTGAGAAATCTACTCTTTAAAAGCAAGGGCTTTAATTCCATTAACAACTTGTACAGGTACTGTGCAGTTTAGCATCTACCAGATGTGCAAATAGTAATGTATATACATCAGTCCAAATATTAGTATTAGGCAACTTACTGTATAAGGTGCATTGTTAATGAGCCACCGTGCTAACCACTATGTCACCATGCTGCCATCTCTATATAGGTTATGTTCTAGGTTTAATGCAACATATACAGTACAGTATATACTATATACAGTACACATCATGGTATGCCATCTGCATCTACTCTGCTTAGTGATTACATCTATTGTGGAAAGTGGGAGGGGATTGTCAACAGGGGAACCGTCATATGTTTTGGCATGCTGCCTGCATCCTAGGTCAAAGAAAAGGCAGAAATGATTTAGCTCTTCACGGAGGCACTGATGGTTGGTAGAGTCTGTGTGGCTGGTTTGTAATAATGATATTATTTAGCACAGACACACATTCATAGAGCAGCTCTAAATAATTGGGTGAGAGAGTTCAATGATATCACCATGGTTACAACAGCAGTTCTGGTTTCTGAATGGCCCCATAGTGTGTGTGTGTGTGTGTGTGTGTGTGTGTGTGTGTGTGTGTGTGTGTACTGTATATACACAACTGCTGTATTCACGCTGCATGATTAGGAAATTCTGCAGTCTTATTCATGCCGTCATAAGAAGTTCTGGGAAACTGGATTCTGAATTTTGGACTATATTTTTAGTTTTGCCAGCTTTTTATGGATTTGTGTTGGAACGTTTAGTTGTTTGGATAAACATGTCGTAAAATGAATTATCACTCACTCGAGAATGTCCATGTTATTTCTCTTAAGGGTTGAGAAAGCATTAAAAAAGATCACTATATTATTGAAACTTTGTAATCAGATAGGAAATGTAGACACTTAGTGACATCATATACACAGTACATTTAGAATAATATCATTTAAATGGATTTATAGAATTTTGATGCATTTTGGATATACACTGGAGACCTCTGCATTTATGGGAGTGTGGTTTGCACTCATTTCAAACACCGTTGTTAAGATTTTTAATATGATCCGTTAGAATATGTTGATTAATCTTCTATTACAACAGATCTGACTATAGTTCTGGTTGTATTTTCACTTGGTTTTGATCATTTCTATGGGAAAACTCATTTTTCAGAGACTTGTATGGTGGCGCAGCATATGATATTAAGGAATTGATGGTTTTCCTATAACAGCATGTTTACTTCCTTGCGACACTATATCCTGAGTCGTGATTAAACGATATATATATGGATATCATGATGATTTAATTGATTTTGTTTATATAGTGGTTATGCATTATGCTGTCCCCAAAGCATCAGGTGTGAATGGCATAGTGTGCACACCACTCGATCGATGGAGTGACTGTCTCTTACCTGTGTGTTTCCTTCCATGCATCTGCAGATGTGAGAGTTTGAAGTATCTCTTGCTGCAGCCGGGGTAGGAGCACATGAATGGGCGTTTCTCACTGGGCTCAGCCGACCTCACGACAGAGGGGGTGATGCTCGGGACTCGTCTCACATCCTAAGAGAAATGTCTCAGGTTAAAAACATTTTTCTACTGTAAGTGCACAAAGACACACATTTGGGAACTCAGTGAGTGTAACAAAAATAGTTCATCAGCAGTCAAAGCTTCTTTAACAAAGATGTATGAAGCATTCAAGTCAAACTGGGACTTGTGATGTACCTTATCGTGAATGAAGGTGTTAGACTGAGTGACATTATATTGACATTGACAAGCACACTATAGCTTTGGACTATATAAAGAAATAAAGGCTCTGTAGGTTTTTTTTTCTCTCATAACTGTGCTCTGTTATTGCGGACAAGAAAAAGTCTCGGTTTGACTTGAACGGTCCTCATGCAATGATATTCATTCGTGACCCTTATCACTCATCTCTGTTCTTTAGTAGTACTAGAGGTCGAGCTTTGTGATTCAAATTTATAAGGAAATTCTGACATAAAACATGGAGATAAGAAAATTGGAATTTGGGCAGCTACAAGAGCAAAAGTTACAACACATTAATATTTGTAGAAGACAATATCTCTCTAATGCCTAAATAGGTGGATTTTGTTTAAAATAAAATAAAAAAATTTTCCCCAACTGACCCTATCACAAAAATCTAGCCCCCCACTACATTAAGTTATGCTGGATCAACTAGCATGCTAACTACACTAGTTAACATCAGCAAAGCATGTCATGATATTACTTGGATATAAAAAAAAATCCAACTTTTTGCGATGATTTATAAGGCTGTTATGGGGAGTTGCAAGAATGTCCATAAAATGATGACAAGAGGCTGATCCAAGTAAAAACAAACATTCCAGCCCAAAAGCGAAGTTCCCCACCGGGTTTTTTTCAGCTACTGTAGGTTCTTGTAAATCAATGAATTTCATATACTGTATATAAACATTTATATATGTACGTTATTTATTTTTTAAATGGTTACCAAGAATTGCAAAAATATTCATTATTACACCTTAGAAAAAGTTGTGTCTATGATTTGAATGGATTTCTATGAATGGGTTTGGGGCTTACTTGAGCAATTTTTAAAAAATCAAAAGGTTTTTTCCCCAAACATTTCCAAAGGAAAAAAAAAATGTAAGCATGGAAATTGACCCAGAGAAAGCCAGAGATTGACAGTATCTACTGTACTCCACATCTCCTCTGCACCAACAAGTCTCTGTTCTATATCAGGTTATTGCTTTTCTCTCTTCGAGGACAGAGATACCAGCAGTATGAGTATATGACCTTGAGTTAAGCCCTTCTAAAGATGGCTGTGTGTATGCACGTACACCCACCTGAATTCCTCGGAACAAGCCGTGTGTGTGTATGTGGTACTGAGCGCTGTACATCACTGGCGCAACAGCTGCTGTAGGCTCGCTCTCAAACCCTGAACTTGGACTGCAACACATCAGCAGAGAAGACACAGTAGGGTGCATGTTTACTCATCATGACTAAACTCCTTTTTTCAAAACCACAGGACAGTGTGTTATTAAAGTCACAGCCAGCACAGAAAGCCAGATGTTCTCCCAGGCTGCTAACACATCCAGTATACCAAATAGTGGATACAGATATGAATATGAATTCTGTTTTTGTAGTCATGTCCAAAGGCAAAGTAAGACTCGACTTGACGGTTCTGAAAGAATATTGTGCTCTTTTCTTCTCTTTGTATTTTAATATCTTTTTTTAATCTTTTTTTAATTTAAAAAGTAGTTAAATAAACAATTTCCTTTGAATCTAAATTCGTATTACATTAGACATACTATATTCTAACTATTTTTATTTTAAATAAACACTACTATTCAAAAGTTTAAACACACTTTTTGACTCCATGGTCTTTCCTGATTTTAATTTCCTTGTACTTTGTAAAACAAAATATGTGGCTCCAAAATATACTATAATCTCATTTGAACAGTTAAAATTGCGATTGCATCAGAGGTGAGTTTTGGGCTTGCTTTCCTGGGAAGGTCTTCATGAGAGCTAAAATAACAACTGACTGTCGGTGTTGTTAACGTTACTTTACTATCTAATGCATTATGTGTTATTTGATAGTTTTGAAATCTCCAACATTCTTCTAGAACGTACAAAATAAAAAATAAAAAAAAACATGCATTAGCGGGTGCGGTACTATATAGTATATTGAAGCACTCTTATATTTCATTTGACTGCCTTTAGCACTGATGTGGCGGTAAATTCATGTGTGAAGATGATTCCTAATTTATTCAGAACCACTCTTTTACAATTTGAGTTCTTGAATATCCCATCCTGGAAGAAATCCTTTTATTATGATAGCCTGTTCATTCAGCATGGTCAAGTCATCAGCTGACTTTGTTTTTTGCCACATAACATTGCTAAGCCTTAACTTGACCCAACTGAAGCAACCCAGATGAATGAATGAATGAATGAATGAATGAATGAATAATGCATAAATAAGGTCTTAGTAGTAATGGGAACTTTGAATCATTGTAGTGACTCTGTTCTTTTCTAGCTTGCTCATCAAAATGAACAAATCTTTTTTTGAGTCATTTCGTTCTTTTGACCAGAAATAAAAGAAAATGTTACATTTTCAATAAACAGACCCCCAACACGTCTACATGCACAAGTGTTGGCTATAGTTCTAATAATGAAAATATTACAATACAGCTAAGGACATATTATGATAAACAATGAGCAGCTCACCTCTTAGATCTTCTAGTCTGAGTCGTTCATTCTTTTGAATCTATTGCACTGCATAGCGTCTATGGGAATCACGTGACAAAAGAACGAACGATTCGGAACAAAAGATAACTACTCATTACATAACCTATGGAGGTTTTGAGATGCCCAGTAGAAACTGAACGAATCACTCTTCGAGACTACTCGTTCTCCTGAGTCACGTTAAAGATTCGTTCAAAAAGAATGAATCGTTCACGAACGACCCGTCACTGGATGTCAATCTTAACTCATTAGACCACATGCCTATTTTTCATTGTTCCAAAGTCTGATCTTTATGCTCCCTACCTAACTGAATCCTTGTTTTCTGATTAGTCTCATTAACATGTGGTTTTCTTAGGGTCACACAGCTGTTTAGCCTGAATGCTGTGAGCTCCTTCATCTATATGTGGAAATGCTTTTACTTTCAAATTGCCAAGCCCCGATTTCTACATTTTTTTAATGATGCAACTTCACCAAGTGTTTCAGTGATCTACAACCACATCATGGTCATTCATGATTTTTTTGGCCAACCACATGGTTCCCACAATGCTTTTTTCCCCACAAAGCAAGTACAAGCATTCCAGGTTTTCATAATGCATCTGATATCTTTCTTAACCCAGTTCGAGGGCTTGAAATAAGTACATAACTATATTTTTGGAATATTAAAGATCCATGTCAGCACGTTTCAGCTGTTGACATAAATCGAGAATAATTAGTTTCGGAAGAATTAGTAAATAATCGTATTTCCTCCAAAAAGCACTGGCTGCTGTGTGTGGTATGAAGAATGTCGTCTGGCTGTATGAATGTTCACAACACTGATAAAATTCAGGGTCAAGATGTGTGTGTGTGTGTGTGTGTGTGTGTGTGTGTGTGTGTGTGTGTGTGTGTGTGTGTGTGTGTGTAGCCCCTGATGAACTGCAAAGGCTCCATAAAGACTTCTTTGTCCTGCTACTTTAACATCCCATCCCAGTCTGTGCTATCAGCTACCACTAAGCAAGTCATTCCTTTGACTATCTATCCATCTTTCTGCACAGAAAAACACCTCACTGTTCCTGGTAACGATAGGGAGTGGGGACATGGTGAGTATCTGGATGAGCATAAATATTCTGCCTTGCATCACACACTAACATACACACTCTCTGCTGCAGTCACAAACCGCAACCCACCCTCGACCATCGCGCTGCATTCCACCACACCCGCGTCAAGATACTTTATCTTTCTTGAACTGGTTGACTGAGCAAAAGCATGACCCCCTTTTCTCTCCACCTCCCTTTCGCCAGTGTAAGTTAAGCATTGGTTTCATTCCCTTAACGTTGTCTAGATGTTAAACAGGATGGCAGCGCCTCTAAAACACACTCTAAATCAAACACCTTTTTTAATCTAGGACACTGGACAGTGCAAAAACAAAGCCTGGCAAGACTTTTTTTTTTTTTTTTCGCTCTTTGTGCACTGAACCACATCTTAATGCCTCCCCCTTACACACACACTTAACCAGATCCGCTATCTCTGTTTCCCCTTGTCTGTCTTTCTTTTGTGTCTTTTCCGAGTCCATGGTCAAGGTCAGTGTGCTATAACTGAAAGCTTTCAAAGGAAGTGTCTCCCACTATAACAGGCTTTAAAAAAAAAAAGAGCAAACAGAATGGCCCAGCGCTCTCAGGAAGGGAGGGAGCACGTTTCCAGACATCTTAGCACTGCTCAGTGAATTTGCATTTCTTGTAGGTGTTAATTTGCTCGTTTGCTAATGCAAAATTATTGCATTTTATGTTTTTTTGTTATTTTATTATTTTTTTTTTTTTTGCTATTACTGCTAACATGCGAGGCTTTAGATGTCGCAGTCACATATTTCTCATAACATCCCCCATTCACAGCTTAGCTGAATTTCAGGAAAAAGAAAAATAACATGACATTTATAACATGACACAGTGTCGATGCATTCATTTTGATATGTCATTGTACAATGACACAGAAATGTCATGCAAAGGTTTTTTTTTTTGTTGTTGTTGTTGTTGTTGTTGTTGTTGTTGTTTTTGAGGCGGCACGGTGGTGTAGTGGTTAGCACTGTCGCCTTGCACCGCCAGGGTCTGGGTTCGATCCCCAGCCAGGCTCGATTCCCGTCTCTGTGTGTGGAGTTTGCATGTTTTCCCCGTGCTTGGTGGGTACTCCAGTTTCCTTCCACAGTCCAAAAAACATGTAGGTTAGGCTAATTGTTGTTCACAAATTGCCCATAGTGTGTGAATGAGTGCATGTATGTGTCTGTGCCCTGCGATAGATTGGCACCCTGTCCAGGGTGTACCCCGCCTTGTGACCTAAGTCTCCTGGGGTAACTCTCCAGGCCCCCTGAGACCCTGAATACAGGATTAAGAGGTATAGATGATGAGTGTCACTTCATGACAATATTCAATCCAGGACTGAGAACTTTTGGATTTCTAACATGACATTGCATTTGTTGTGTTGTTAAGTTTAAGAGATGGAGAACAAAAGATCCTCGTGTAAGAACGGCTGTTTGAAGCTGTCATAACTGACCTTTTTAAAAGATATTTTTCATTCCTGTTAATGAAGAATAATCAACTTCACGATAATTGCATAAAAAATCTGTTATTTTTTATTCTTTATTATCATGTTCATCAATTTCCCTATTTTTTTTCTCTCCACCAATCTACCAAAGACATACCCTTATAGTTCCCACTCCTTTAAAACCTGAATTCAGTATCTTTTCTTGAAAGTGTACCATTCCAACCCTAGCACAAGTTAAATTTATGAATGACTAATACTGTACGAGCATAACTGTATTCATATTAACCTCACTCAACTCCCTTCTAATTTGGTCTGTTGATTTTGTCAGCGCTCTTTTCAGCACTACGTGATTCCCTGCAGCTGTGTGCTGATATGAAACTGAGTCCAACTGAGTCTTTGATGATAACCCAGAGTAGAGGCTATCTTTCGCCAGAATAATTCATCTTAAGCCAGGTCACAGGGACTGCACCAGTTCCTGCATAAACAAGTCTTCTAAATCAAATATGTAGTGGAGTTAAAAAAAAAAAAAAAAAACACTATGAACAATAGTGCCTAGCGATCTGAGAAATGTCGTACCTCTTGATGGTGGAGGCCAGACTGTTGACCGGGTTCCAGGTCACACACTCCGTCATTTGGTACAGATTATCACTGCCAGAGAACAAATAAAACCACTGTGTAAAAACAATGAGCGAGACTGGAAGGTGTTTGGATGGTTGACAGTTCAAATCCCACGACAGTCAAGCTGTGACCCTTATTATTGCACTTTCATAAAACATAATGTTGTATGATGGTTATCAGCAATGGAAGTGTAAGGGTGACAACATTACAACATGTCTCACCATTTGCCAGAGAAATTTGCCTATGATTAAACATTTTAATTTAAGAATAACAATTAGATTCGATTATAAAAATCTATTAAATCATATAAACCTTCTGCATGCTGAGACTGAATTGTTCATTCAGAAACAATAACATTAAAATGTGCGTATTAATATAAATCAGTGGTTTGAATTACAGAGCGTCTATTTTAGAAGATTTCTTCCAGAAAATCATCTTCTGACCAATCAGATTCAACAGCGAGAATTTAACAGCACTGTAGTATAAATCACTTTAACAAATTTACATTTCGTGCATGTATGCATATAAAAACACTTCATGTAATAAAATGTAATATAACATAATATATAAACTACCTGTCAAATGTTTGAACACACATGCAATAATATTGAAGACATCCAAACTATGAAATAACACGTATGGAATTATGTATTTATATGCCTGGTCAAGATTTGTAACCTTCCTTGCCTTCTTAAAGTGCTTAAGACCTTCAGTTGTGTTGTGCAGAGGAAGGGTGAGTACAGAGTCTATAGACCTACTACAACTACTGTACAATGTCGTATTATGTCTAGAAACACTGAGTTAAGTAAAGAACTTTACATAAATCCTCATGTGCAGTCGCCAGAAACCAACAAATGCTATCATGAAACTGGTTCATAAGAAATATCCCAGGGAAGGAAGACCAAGAGCTTAACTCTACTGCATAGGATAAGTTTATTACTATTACATGTACCACCCTCTGAAACCGCTGGTTTTCAGCACCTCAGATTACAGCCCACATAAATGCTTCTGGGAATTCAAGTGGTAGATTTATTCCAACATCCACTGTTTATAGGAGATTGCATGAGTCAGGCTTTCATGGTTGAATTGCTGCAAAGAAACCTGTTCTTCGGAAGAGCAAGAAGCAGAAGAGACTTCCTTGGGTCAAGAAGGACAAGAATGGACATTGGATGAGTGGAATACTGTCCTTTGATCATATGGTTCTAACCCATATGTCTTTGTTAGACATAGATAGTATAAACGAATTACGAATTCAATTAGTTCTTGATTGTGTGGTTCCTACTGTGAAGGATGGAAGAGGAGGGTTGATGTTGGAGGGGTTGCTTTGCTGTTGACTTAGAGCTACAGTATTTGTCCAAGAAGTAGATTGATGGGGTGCTACATCGATTCAATAAAATTGTATTTTATTTGTATAGCGCTTTTAACAGTTGTCATTCGCCACAATCAAAAGAAATGATGGAAGTTTGTATGAAATGTGAATGTGAATGAATCCAACTGTCATACGATGACCTGGCCTCCACAATTTAAAATCCAACTTAGATGGTTTGGGATGAGTTGGACTGTAGAGTGACGGAAAAGCAGCCAAAAATACTCAACACCTCTTGGAACGCCCTCAAGATTGTTGGATAATCACTCCAGGAGACTACCTCATGAGGCTGACTGAGAGAAGCATGCCAAGCATGTACAACGCTGTCATCGAAGCAAAAGCTGGCAACTTTGAAGAATTTACAATATAGAAAATATTCTGAGTTTCTTATATATATATATATATATATATATATATATACACACTTTTTTGTTGACTACATAGCAGTTATAGCTTGGATGTCTTCAGTATTACTATGCAATTATGAAAACAATAGAAATCAAGAAAAACATTGAAAAAGAAGGTGAGTCCAAACTCTTTACAGGTATTGTAGTACAATGTGCCATTACTTTCTCAGTTCTGAACACTTCTCAGTTCTAACAACAAAACTAGCATAGTCACATTTTATACTGTAGGTAGCCCTTATGTTAAATTTGTTAAATGCTGTTGCATTTATTACACTGATCAGCCATAAGTTTAAGGTTCCCCTTGTGCCAACTAAATAGCTCCTACCCTCAAGGCATGACTTCACAAGACCTCTGATGGTGTGCTGCGGTATCTGGCACTATATTAGCATCAGATTCTTTAAGTACTGTATTTTTAGTATTGTAAGCAAGGTGTGCCCTCCATGGATCAGACTAGTGTGTCCAGCACATCCCATGAATGCTCAATCAGATTGAGATCTGGGGAATTTGGTGGCCAGACCAACAACCTTAAACTCTTTGCCTGCTAAGCCCCATACACAGTGTTCTGATACCTTGTAATCATAGCCAGATGTAACTTTTTTCAGCAATTTGTGCTACATTCGCTTTTCTTTGTGATCGGACCAGACAGGCTAGCCTTTATACCCCACAGGTATAAATGACCCTCAGGTGCCCTTGATCCTTTCATCAGTTTACTGGTATATAATTGACAATCAGTGTTAATCTACTGTGTTCTCTATTTACTTGTCTTATTTCAAAAAGCAGGGAAGCTACTCTACTATTTCCACCTTGCTACACACAAGATTATCATCTTGACCGTTAGCGAGGCCCTCTCATTCTCATATCTGATCAATGACAACAGAGCTGCAGAGGTCTGGAGAACTAGCGTGCCTGGTACAGTGTTGTAATCATGTAACGTCATGAAAGTGCTGACAGCAGGGAGGCACTGAGAGGGAAAGAGCCTGAATTAACCTGCATTACGCTCTTACTCTGTGCTTAAGTGTTTAATGAATTTCTGAGTGTAGAGTGTTTCGAAAAGGTTTGCAAGATGCTTTTTTCCTGAAAAAGACACAATCTAATCTCAGCGTGGATTTGAGCAGCATAACATACACTTTGAGCCAGAAGAGGAAAAATACAAGCCATCTTAGAGCTGATGGGTTTCGAGGGTTTTGAGGGTTCAGGTTGAAGTTCACTCTAAATAACCTTTATTGTCTCATCAAACAGATTCCATTTGACTTTCACCGTTTCCACTGTTGTCTTACCGGCTGACTAAAAAATTAAGGTCAAACTTCAAGTGTTATTGAATTTTTTACACCCTTTTCTATACTTCTTTGCTATTTCTACCCTGCTGTAGCATTAACCAACTTGATGTTAAATGCTATACAGTAAATGCTAGGAACGGATTAATAGTCATATTAGTGATGTTTCTGATGTGTCTATAAGGCTGAGTCGATATTTCCCGCTTTTACATACTTATAAGTAAAAGTGTAAAATCACAGTTTTAGCTCATTTGGATGATGATCACAGTAAAGTGCTTCGAGGGGAGTTGGCTGAACACGCAGCAGTACAACAGGAAGGAGAGGAGGCGCCATCGAGTCTTATCAGCACTCGTTCTCATATTTTGGGCTCTCCACTAACTTTGCCTCCAAACAGCATGAGAACAGTATTCCAAGAATGCACCCTCATCACTGAGCTTCTAGTTATAAACTATTGTGTTTTGCATAAGTATTCACCCCCCCCCCCCCCACCTCACCCCACCCCACCTCAAGAACAGTTCCACATTTTTAAGTGTTACAGCCAGGAACTGAAATGGACTTATATTTTCTTAATATTGGTATAAATGGTGGATTTTCAAGTTTTGGGAAGTATTTTATAACAAAACCCTGCCTGATATTTTTCCCTAAACATTGTGCAAAATTCTTGAGTTTTACATGATGCTGTTTGTTTATGCATCACCCATTACAGCTCTAAGTTGTAACCTATAAAATAGTTCAATATAGATCAATCGGGCTAAATACTTGTTTAAGAAACTGTACCTTATTGAACTATTCCACACTGCTCTGTAATTATAATTCTAAGTTTTTCTTCTTTGTGTTCTTGTCTCCAACACTCATCCTATTCCAGTAATACTTTTTCTTTCTAGGCTTCCACTTCTGTCCTCGACCTTTGATTTACCCCAGAACTTTTCTCTCTGGGGATGGCCAGGCAGGGAACAGGACTTCAGAGAAAACTGACTGTAGATCACACTGAGTGTAATTTGGCCTGCTGAGGGCGGCTGTGCAACTCTTAACTTTTACACAGACAGCATGACTCTCTGCAGGCTAAAACTGGGGTCCACAATGGACAAATCTGTCGTTAGCGCAGGAAATGCTGTCAAATTAGTTAAAGGAATGAAAGTGCTTTAAATACGAGTCCAGGTTAGCAGGAAAGAAAAAAAAAAAAAAACAGCCGCTGTACCTGTTGTAGCTGTTTCTTAAAAGCAGTGTCTGGTTGTCGCTGGGGGTGTGGCAACCATAGACAGGGGGCGGGGCCAGGTACTGCTGCTCATCTACAAAAAAGAAAGATTTTTTTTTTATTCTTTTACAATTATTTCAAATTTACCATTGCTCTTTGGTATATTAGTGTAATGTATTATTTAATTGCATTGCATTTCGTTGAATATAATTTTAATATAAATTGAATATAATGCATGACAACGTATTAAACACATTAAAGATGAGTTGTTAGTAGTAAGGTTTTACAGAATTTTTCACCAAATTTGAAATAAACATCCTCAGTTCACTTAGTATATTTTTGCACTGGAGATACAAGGCTGAATAATTAAAACATACCCATATCACTTAGACACACTGATGTGATTTGGAACTCATTACGACTTGTCTAGCTCATTTCCCAGAAGTGTGGGTGGGTCAGTCAAGGTTCTGCAAGTCGTTTACCCATTTTTCTTTTTTCTTTTTTCTTTTTTTTTTAATTAGATTGATCTTAAGTTTTAAGAACAGCTGGTCGAGCTGAAAATAGTAGCCATCTTAGACAACCAATTATCAGTACAGTATATTTGTTCCTCCATCGTTCCAAGATTTGAAGCTGGGTTTTTACTGGTGAGATCAAAGTTAGGCGTGACATTTGAAATTAAATGGTCATGTACAGTACAGACCAAAAGTTTGGATGCACCTTCTCATTCAAAGAGTTTTCTTTATTGTGTTCTTTATTGTGTTCTTTAGCCCAAACGCGTCTCTTCTGCTTGTTGCCTGTCCTTAGCAGTGGTTTCCTAGCAGATATTCTACCATGAAGGCCTGATTCACACAGTCTCCTCTTAACAGTTGTTCTAGAGACGTGTCTGCTGCTAGAACTCTGTGTGGCATTGACCTGCTCTCTGATCTGAGCTGCTGTTAACCTGTGATTTCTGAGGCTGGTGACTCGGATGAACTTATCCTCCGCAGCAGAGGTGACTCTTGGTCTTCCTTTCCTGGGGCGGTCCGCATGTGAGCCAGTTTCTTTGTAGCGCTTGATGGTTTTGGTGACTGCACTTGGGGACACTTTCAAAGTTGACCTTCATTTATTAAAGTAATGATGGCCACTCGTTTTTCTTTACTTAGCTGCTTTTTTCTTGCCATAATACAAATTCAAAGGTGGGTCCAAACTTTTGGTCTGTACTGTATAATTCTTAAAGGGAACCTATTATGCAAAATCCACTTTTCATTCATTTGTACACATTAAGATGGGTCCCTGGTGTATGTGTACATCTTGAGTAAAACTAATTTGACAAGTTAGCAAAACTATGTTTAAAACAATGTTATGTTCTAGGATGAATACTAAAGAATAAAATTCTGGATTTCAGATATCCAGTTTGTCTTGGATAAATTTTGGATGCATGAAAATTTGTGTCATTTACGTTTTCTGACAAAATACTTGTTTACTTTTCTGAATTGATCTTTTACTTCAATGGTCATCCAATGTTCAGACTAAAAAAAGCTCTTGTACTTCCATGATCCCCTACTCCTTTTTTCCTGTTTACGTTGCACAGGAGGACTAACAGATTGTTCTTCAGGGAGTAGATTTTGAAGTGTGGCCTTTTCCTCACTCTAGTTATCCAAACAGGCCCCGTGCTCCCCAAGCCCATAAACCACTCACATGGATTTCTGTTTCAGGCACTTAGAACTAAAAGAGGATTAGGTTCTTCAAATTTACCAGCACTGAGGGGGTAAAACAGGTCCCCTGATGGGATTACACATTCTTCTCGTCTTTACCACAGCTCGCTCCAGTTTCTCTGAGGAAGAGGACTGATGACTTAGTTACAATGAATGGGGAATCCACCTATCTGAGTGATTTGGTTTTGCTACCTTGTTGTTTGCGCGATTCTCTGCTAATGATTAGCACTGTCAACTGCTTTAACGGTGAGATGGGAATGTAATCACCTTAATATCTAAATTACCTTGATGTTTTATCAACAAAAAAAAATTGGCCCTTGTCAGAATCATTAACTTACCCTTTTTTTTTTCTTTTTTTTTTGCTTCCAACACATCAAGTTCAGGGACAAAAGATTCACTTGCTGGCCAATACATCCCACCTGCTTCCAAATGAGATTGTAAAGAGACATTATAACTGAGCTACTGTGACATGGTTCTGATCGTGATAGGTCAGAGGAACTCCGAAACTGCACCTCTTGTGGGATGTTCCAGTCTACAGTGGTCCAGACCTACCAAAAGTAATAGGCTCATTGATGCACACGGTGAACTTACCCATGTCGCCCAAACTAATTGAAGAACTACTGTAGCTTAAATTGCTAAAAAGGTTCATGCTAGCTCAAAAAGCTACTTATACAAACTGGTATGACATACAGTAAGTCGAATAAAGCTATTCAGATCAGGCTGTTATAAGAAAAATCAGATAGTTGTGTTTTTAGAAAATAAAACCTCTCAATCTAGTGTGTGTGTGTGTGTATGTGTGTGTGTGTTCAGGTGTCCTTACCCACGGTGGACTGTGACAAAGCATCCTCTTGTTTGGGAGGGTGAGAACACGGAAAGGGTGGCGGGTGGTGAACAGGAGTGTGGGGGAAACTTAGTGCTCCATCCACATCTGCTGTATTAGACAAGTGACAGAGAAAGAGTTAGAGCTCTGACCTCAATGCTCTTGTGTTATACAGTGCTGAGCAAAAGTCTTAAACCCTCATTTGTTTTTAGTTTTCATGATTGTCAGTGCTACCAAGAATCCACAGTGCGTGCCATGCTAAATACTCCGTCACAAAACGTAAACTACATGACACTGGAGACTCCTTCCAAAAATGTGACAACCAAGATCATGTACAATAATGCATTTCTTCAAGTAAGATCATGCACTAAAATGAGAGCTTTAAGATAAACATCACAGAAGTAACTACTGTCACAGTTTCTGTTACTGAAAAAAATGAATTAACACCTTTAAAATCTCTGTGACATTGTGATATAGACGTATAGTAAAATGTTTGGAGCATCTTTCATCTTCAAGTAGAGCTACAAGCTAGGGAATGTTTATTATTATTATTTAAACTGTACATCTTATTTATTAGCCATTTTCATCTAAAGTTTCATCTTTTCATCAGTTGACTTGTCAAAAATGACATTTATCTATATTGGGCCAATTGTACAATCAACAAATTATGTGCTAAGGGGGGAAGTGATTCTGTCTTCACCATAGATTGTATTGCTTTATATAAATAACTATATAGGTTTATATATTATATAATTTCACACAGAATTGGAAATATATGATACCATGAGATTGCATGAGTTTAATATGTGTTCCTGCATCATCACATTTCAATATGGTAAATAATTGTATGGATACAATATTGTACCTCAGTATTAATTGTATTAATATTGCACAATTTCAGATCAGATCTTAAATAAAGATGTAGTTTACAACTTAATGTTTCAACCCTAAATGCAATCTACTGCAACAAATTTTCTATTTTAACAGTTCTGATAGTAGTTTTAATAGGTCGCATTTTACACAGATGCTTGTGTGAAGGATTCTCCAAATAAACGTTTTATAAATCCCATGTACAGTATCTCGCAAAAGTCTTGAGCTGCGCCTCCTTTTTTCATATTCAATTCAATTCAATTCAATTCAATTCAATTCAATTCAATTCAATGAGATCAATTAAATGAATAAAATGTAAACAAATGTGACTGGCTGCAATGTGCTTAAAAGATACAATTTAAAACATTGGGGGTTTATTGGTGACAGCAACCTCATTTCCCCTCTCATCTATTCCAATCACTCAGCATTCAGCATCACTAGTATACTAATCACTGATCGTCTGCCTGATCATCTACACCTGTTTCTCACCGATTTATGCTCCAATGTTTCATAGCTCACTGCGTGCCTTAACAAACAAATAATTGGTCAGGTACAGAGTACTGCACTGAATGAGAGCCAAAAACGTAGCAAAAATGAGAGCTGAAAAGTCCTTCGGGAAGCTTGGACACCTATTCCTCAATACTACATTAAAAATTAAAGCCTGGCTCTTTGGAATGAAAATATGAAGAAATGAGGGGTGGATCAAGGCTTTTACACAGTGCTGCATGTTACTGTACATGTGAGTGAGAACAGAAAGTTTCATGATGGAACAACTGTTTGCAACTGCTATGACATAAATGAATTTAACTATAAATGGAACTATAAAATGATAAAACACACAACTATCATGTTTCATTCCTTATACCATGTTTAATCAACTTAATTCATTGTATGAAATAGATCACATGCAATCATGCTGGTACAGCATAAAAAAAGCACAATTTGTCAGTGTCATACATATACAAATACACATACACAAGATTTTCCATAAATTTATACAAACTAACATTCTTCATTGATTCGATTGCTATTTCTTTTTTTAATACCTGCTTGGTGCATGACTATACTAACTTTAACTTTTTTCCCTTTTTTTAGGGATCCAATGCTGCACAGGCGGTGATAGTTAAGTGCTTCCAAATCTCTGCTTTGGAGCTTCATAGATAAATGTGACCTTTCAGAAATACACTACCTACTTTGTACACTACCAGTGAAAACGTGGGACACACCTTTTGACTCCATGGTCTTTCCTGATTTTATATAAAACAATGCTGAAGGCGACCAAAATAAGCAATAATATCGTTTCCTTGATATTAAGATGTATCTGCTACTTCTGCTCTGTAAACCCATCATAACAGCTCTAATCTGAGGTGCTGTTTGTTAATTGGTGATTTTTGAGGCTGGTAACTCTAAATGAAATTCTCCTCTGCAGCAGTGGTAAGTTTTAGTCTTGCTTTCCTAGGATGCTCTTCATGATGGTGCTTGATAAGTTTTGCAAATGCAATTGACAGCACTGTACTTAATAACTTATATTACACATTTTATTTCATAGTTTTGAAAAAAATTCAGGATTGTTATAGAATTAAAAATTAATCCAAACTTGGGTCCAAACTTTAGACTGTTACTGTGCATCATGTTTGTGTTTACTTACAAAGTAATATTTAAAAATTTTATTATCCAATATGTACATAGAAAGCAATGCAAATGATTAAGCAGACATTATGTTCTAAAGGTGTGGGAATGTGGAATCATTCATAAGTCCTTAGAATCAAAGAAGTTACACTCTTTTATTTCCACAATGGCGTTTTTGAATTATCGAATTTGACTGGTAAGAGATACTTTTATTTGATGTAAGCAGTGTTCTGATAAGGTGTTCTAAGGGAGAAGTTTATCTCGCATTGATCAAATAAGACAAGCTGTTTCTTCAAAGATTTACAGAAAAAAGAATTAAGTAATTTCTAAAGTAATTGATTTCTCAATTGTCGATTAAAGAAAGTAACAGCAAAGAGGCTGATGTGGAAATGATTGCTGCTTATATATTAAGCGTGATAACACTAACCAACTTTCACAAAACATTCTTTCAGGACATTCCGTAAAATCAAATCTAAAATAGATGAATATAAATCATTGTGAATGGCTGTGGTAATATTTATCATTTATAACTTAGTGTTACAGGAAAATCAGCTTTGCCTTGTACCAGGCCACTTCACAGCACCATGTGGTTGATGATTCTCCTATAAAAGCACCCCTAACTGTTTTATTCCTTAATAATTAAACCCATACTTGCATTATATTTCACTCTGTCTTCTGTAGAAGCTCCTACTGTCTCCAAGTAGCGGGTGCTACATTTAACTCATCCGTGTATTATTCACAGAGGGGTTTGAAAGTGTGTTTATAAATCACAAATGAAATATTTGGGAACTAGAAATCATTAACATTATCTGCACAGGGGTTTGATCGTGAAATCTCCATCTGCTTATTAATCAGTAATGCTCTATTATATACTATACTATACTGTACTATACTATACTATACTATACTATACTATATGTGTGACATTCATTAAAAGTAACAATATTTATAAGATACTGTATGAGAGGTGGAAGCGTATAAATCTATTTTTTTTATAGTCCATGACCCTTTTCATGACGTCCTAGCCTGTAATTAAAGGTCAATAAAAGTTCACAGTGAAATCACAGACAGATTGACTGGTTTAAACACACACTCGCTTAGTTAACAAGTTTCTCACTCTTCAATGCTTTGGAGAAAATGAGGATGATCAGGAAACCTGATTTAATCATTTCAAGAGTTGAAGTATCTACCAGATAAATTGCATTTCCAAATCAGAATTAAAAGATTTTCATCCAAGAAACATTAAATATCTTAATTTCACCATCTTAATTAACACTACATTTGTGTTCATATAAAAAAAAAAAAAAGGAATATTGTGTTTGGTTAATAATAATTGTAATCGCCATCAGAGTTATAATTTGCAATATAAAGTACTGTATATAACTATATAAATCAATGTATTTGAAAATAATACATGTTTAAAAGTAGGCAGGGCAATTTTTACATCTTTATAATGGTTTAAAATATAAACTGATATTTCCGCTTCATTGAATTTGTGTAAGAGTTGAAGTGCCATTTTTGAATAACATGATTAGTTCCCTTACCGAGTTTTTTTTTTTAAATCAACTTCCCAACAACTTGCCTATCATTGGCCACTGACTCAAGAAAGATATAAGAAAATGGTGCTGTGTATCGGTGCTCTGTATCCTGTTTGAGGTTTACATAAGTCTTTTGAAGGATTTGACATATACATCCTCTAGAGGCAAAAGTCACACATGTGGATAAATGAAGCTTACAGTACTTACTCTGACTCCTCGGGAGTGGAGGAGTTTCCGAATAGCCATTCAGATACGGGTTATTGCCGAACGCCCTGTTCTGTCCGGACGATGGCTCGGTGAACGCTCCGTACCTGCATCCTCCAGTCAACTGGCCTGAAAAATGCACAGTGAAGGCACCTAGGGCACAGTGAGGGTCATCATGGGTCTCTAGTGACCCCCAGCCAGGCTCCTGCTTGATGAATGAGTGTGAGGGAAGAGCTCCATATGGAGAGCCAGGGTGAAAGTCGACGATCGGTCCCCACTGAGGAGCTCCGCTGCTGGGCCCTGAAAGAGGTGGTGCAGCGGGTACGGCGGGCATGAGGGGAGTCAGATCTCGCATGTCCGATCCCATCAACCCGCACGACTCGGTCAGCATTTCTGACAAATGACTCGAGCAAAACGCGGAAAAGCAGAAACTTGAGTCTATAAACTTTCAGAAATCTTTATGAAAGTAGGAGCAAATTCTTCCTCTAAGGCAAAAAAAAAAAAAAAAAATCATGAAAATATTTTCCTGTTCAAAAAGATCTGCCCAAGTCCACCGAGATGCACTATAAATCAAACTCCAACATAGTGAGCACTTCGGATCTTCAGTTCTTCCTCGTCAGCTTCTCCAGAAGTGAAGTTTATGTGATGGAAAGGGGTTCCAGGAGGTGCAAAGCGGTAGAGTGGGTGAGATAGGAGTCACCCCGTCCATTATAACAGTGTCTGGACCTTGTCCATGTGAGTCGGATGTAAAACACCCCTGGAGGAGGAGGAGTTGAGGGAGAAATGATGAGCAATTCATTAGCTTTAGTCATTCCTCTGGACAACACTTTCTGTGACCTGACTAATGTCAGGATTAATGTATCTGTGGGGGTGGGGTGTGTGGTTTATTATTGCTACAGTAGGTTTTAAAATAAAAGAAATAGTGTTTATTAGGATTCAAAACCTCGTATGACAGATAATTAGTAATATTCATAGTGGATATGAGCAGGACATATATAGACCTTTGAATGTTATCTTTAAAGCTGTATTTATGTAAAATGATAGAATCATACTCATATGCTGATCCTGCAGGCTTTACTGCTATTGTGAGACCTTGAAACAGGAATACAAGTTAATAATAAAAGTAATTGGGGGAACATTGGGGGAAAGGGAGCAGTAGGAATTTATACACTAAATTTGTAATATATAACATATTAGGGTAAAGAATTGACTACATTCCTTGTAACTTTTACAGTTTCCTCTTTTTCACTTCCCATTTCTTTTAACTTTAATTCTTCCACATTGATTACTGTTTTTTTTTTGTTTTTTTTTTACGTTTTACGTTGTTAATGAACCTAATCCATTATTCAACTACTGTGACTATATAAAACGAATCCTGTAATTCTATGTAAGAATACAAAGAGTATACAGCAGACGTTTTTGAAAGAAGCTTTGAAAGGGAAAAAAAACAAAGTGTGAGTGGGTGGCAAATCACCGCCATTTACAGTAATATCATAATCACATGGTGTTCTTCCACTTTAGTTTATTGCCCTAAACAGAATATATGAACTCGCAGACTGTGGTTCCTGCTTCAAAAGCCAGAAGTGAAGTTTTGGCCGTATGATATATCTTGGCCGTATAATTTTTTTTTTTTTTGCAACTTTCTCCAGGTGTCATTTGTCAGTAACGTGACTCGGCTTCATGGGAAAAAAGAAAAATAAGGCATTAAAAGTGTCTTTGGCACTGAACGAGAAAAAAATGCCTTGAATACGTTACAAGCGTGTTCACACTCACATAGACAGGACGGTTGTGAAACATCCCATCTGTGAGTCTGTGAGTCTGTGGAATTCTGCGCAGCAGTAGCGGCAACACTCATTGTCACCTGTTGAGGCTGGGAAAGCGTCTGATCATAACCACAAGCATCCTTTTTAATCAGACACACCCATAGCGACAATGGTGAGAAAATGATAACGCGGTGGAGTGACTTACGGTGCACTTAAATAACAGCAATAAATATTTATTACGCTGGGTCAGTAGACGTAGACTCACTGACCCATTAATTTATATTAATGCCTGTACATCTTCTTCATAATATTCATCCAAAGGTGCAATGCATAAAATCAATCAGAGACAGGTGAAGAACTTAATATAATGTGCATGGGGCATCATGATTCCTGCCACAGTGGACTTTTATTATGGTTTGATGCAGTTCCGTGTTTGACCACACAATGGGACTCACAACTGGAAATTTAACAGAACATCATCTCATCAGACATCATTTCAATATCATTGTTCACTCAAAATATCTCATTTTTTATTTCAATAGTTTGAAATGTATAAAAGTATAAAGGAAGGACTTTATGAAGATTGGATCTGGAGATCTGAATTGATTCGGTGGGAACATAGTGGCAGAATGCTACTGACCCTGAGCTCAACTCTCCATGGGCTGAAGAATAGGGGGATGGTGGTGTCAGAGAGAGTGCAGAAATGCTGAGTCTCCACTTGTTGCATCATCTGGCTTTTAACAGCGAGACGGCCGGGGAATTCTTTACTCTGGAAAGGCTATGATTCACTGCGTGTCTTTCGGGGCACGGACTGACAGGATTTTAGCTTCAATTTCCAAATGCAGTGTTTCATCATTATGTTTTGAGTAAATGTAACATAATGGAGAAAGAGCTAGGTTACAGTGATTGCAAGATTTCATTTTTCTACTAAATTTTTCAGAAACTTTGTCACATTTAAATATACACTGAAGACAGAGCACTTATTTAAAAGGCCACAAGAAAAGAAAAAAGAAATAAACGGCAGTTTATAAATAAGGCGACAAATAATTTTGAAATCAGAAGAAAAAAAAAGCAAAGAAATTGTAGCTATATTGGACCAAGTGATTTAATGATACAAGGAAATCACATAATTGACTGCGTATAATTGACTGTTATATTTGGATAATCTTATGCTCTTATCATTATTTAATGATAGCTCAACATAAAAAGCAACTTAATAATTCCAGTCTCAACAATAACAGGTATTTTGATGTCCAATTTTTAAGTTGTTCAAAATTTAAAACGTTGCAATTTGCGTTTGTCTTAAATTAGACTGAACTCTGACCTCTATTTATATTAGTGTATATAAAAAGATGTTCAGTAGAGGGTTAATGGCTCTTTCATCTTCTCAGCATGGGTCATACAGAGGTCATCTCAACTAGCCTCGTTGCCTGTTAACACTATCACCAATCTGAGTAGTGCTCAAATCCCTGAAGAAAATTAACTAACCTGGAGAATGTCCATTTTCCAACTATAATAACACTAAAATAACACTACACTTTAATCATGATTCCCAAGACTATCAAACACAGTAATTAAATCGGGAGCATGATGTGATCTAGTGAATATGGAAAGTTGTGGTACGTTTACATTTATGCATTCAGGAGCTTTGTTTTCTGCAAATGAATGTAAAAGTAACCAATTCCAAAAACCAATACGTTAAATTGGACCAGTCGCGTCCCAGACCTCTGTCTAATTGGGAAACTTTTGTTTGTTGTCATTTTTATCATTCACCAATGGGCCCCTTTCGATCTGACAATAAGAATTAATAAAATATCAGCATCCAGATGTGTAATGCTGCTATAAAGTTTTCACGAAGCCTTCAAGCATTCCAAATGTTTAATTAACAAAAAAACATGCCGTGCTTTAATAATTTATTTAACATATAATAAATAAATGATAAAAATGCTAATGTTATGAGCGCATTTAAACTGCAATACTACATAAAGTTTTTGTATACAGTATTTGTCATTGAGATGTAGAAAACTCACTACATTCAAAAAACACATAAACAATAAAATTGTGGCAACATACTGTAAACACAACGTCACACAGTTTGTGGTGAGTGGAGGTACTATACATTATAACTTTAAATTCCTAAAGTAATACACTTTCCTTTGCACACACACACACACACACACACACACACACACACACACAAGAATGGCAAGGTCATGTCACAAGACTGATAAAAGTGTCTTCTTTTTATACTTCAGAAAGAGCACAGCATCAAAGCAAAGATAAAGCGAGTTAAGCAAAAATATACTTGAATGGGTTTATTCCCAGACTACGTCCTGGCAAGCATTCAGACCAAGACATCACTTCCTTCCTCTTCATCTCTGCACATACACAACATTTACTACATTTACTGTTATATGATGTAATGGCATAGACAGGAACTGTTTATGGTGGGTTATACTACAGTACCTTGGGAAAGTACTCACGGAGATTCACTTTTTCCACATTTTGCTATGTTACAGCCTTATTTTGAAAAGCATTAAATTAATTATTCGTCTATTAACAATACCCCGTAATGACAACGTGAAAGAAGTCTGTTTTAAATCTTTGCGAATGTATTCAGAATAAAAAATGAAAAAATCACATATACATAAGTATTCACCGTCTTTGCCATGACACTCCAAATTGGGCTCAGGTCCACATCCTCTTTCCAATGATAATCTTTGAGATGTTTCTACAACTCGAGTGGAGTCCACCTGTGGGAAATTCACTTGATTGAACATTATTTCAAAAGAAAATCACCTGTCTACTATGTATAGTGTCACAGTGCATGTCAGAGCACAGACCAAGCAATGAAGTCATGAGGAACATGAGGAAGATATTCTGACAGAAACCAGACACAAAATTCGAGTCTCTCATTAGATAGAGAGCTTCAAAAAAATTACATATATGCAGTCGTACATTATAGTGTCAAACATTGCTAATCTTTTCTGTGTTGAAAAGATCTCCTCTACAATCATAAGGGTCACTGTCTATAATGTCCAGATTTTATTATATACTTTATAATAAATGAAATCTGAGCATGCTATTTCATGCAAATACCATAATAACCTACTGGCAACCATGCTAGTGACTGGCAGTGTAAATAACAGCTATTACAACACCAGTGATACATATAGTTAAATGTCCCAGTGCTGTTGCCATCTATTATCAACACTCATAGAAGACCTCTTATCCAATCAGATTGCTCAGTCAGAAGTAACTGTTGTATAATAGGATATTCATTGTGCGCATAGTTGAAGCAGGAACTCAGGCAAAACTAGCTATAACAGCTAGTTAACCAATTAACAGCAACCTTAATTTGACAAAATTAATTTAACAAAATTAAAAATAAAAAAAAAGTTTGTTTAAGTCATGAAGACTAATTAGAAGAACTGTCCTCTGCAGTAGTCTTGGGTTTTCTGTACCAACAAAAAGCCTGCACCTTTTCATCAAAACTAGTGTGGAGTATCCTACAAGACAAAAGGGTTCGTGACCATTTAGTGCTTTGAAAGTTATTTGTGGTATTTTGTAATCATTGTGAGATTTTAGTGGGAGTCAATACACTATCTATAGATAGCTTCAGATCACAAGTGCTAGCTATGCATTCATAGCCTGGAACTGGCAGACAAGAGCGCACACACACTACAGGGAATTTGGAAAGGCCAATTAGCCTAACCCGCATGTCTTTGGGCTGAGAGAACAAATTAAGCATGGAGAAAATGTGCAAGCTTTAAACACACAAAAGTCTGGGCTAATGGGATGTACAGTAGTGTGACCCTCTATATGTGGACACCTGACCATAACCCCAATACTTGCCCATTCCAAAATGATGGACTTCAACGCAATTTACTGTATATGTGTGTTGAATAATGTCAGTTAACGGAGCCTTAATGTAAAAAGTTATAGATTTCTTTTATTATTTATATAATGATGTCCAAGTGTATTTTTGAGGAATTCCTCTGCGATTTTTTTCATTGCCCTGATATACTCCATGTAGTGTTACATTTTTGAGAATGGCTGAGACTAACCAGGACACATCTGACAAAAAGATACTGAATCTTCTCACAGATAATGGCATGCAAGGACTCAAATAACAGACACAAATCATGAGCACTTTTCCTCTGACACACTTGAGAACTTCTAGTGTTTTATGATGGGAGCAAAAAAAAAAAAAAAAACAACTGCCAACAGTCAGGAGTTCATTGTTTTTAACTGCAAAATATTTTAAGATTTTAAGATTTTAAGATCAAAGTCTGCCTCATCCAATGCCGTTCAAGTATTTTTGTGTTCTGGGTGCTAATTGAATAGCTTGTCTCTCCACAGTCATTGGCTTGTATGAGCAGGGGACCATGATTCAGTCTGATGAGCGGGTGCTATGTTGAAGTTCAGATGAGATATAGAAAAAAGAATTCAGATTGTTCACCACTTATTGTTTAAGTCATGGAAAAATTCCTCATCTTCCCAAACCTTTTACCCAGTCGACTGTTCCATTGCATTGAGCACAAAAGACAACTCCATTGTCTTTACTGGTGAGCATGTACTGGACATTATTTGGAATTATTAACATAAAACAGATGTTAGTATGGAGTGTGATTCCACAACACCCCTCACCCCGCCACCCCCACCCCATAAAGTAATGTATCATGGATGCAACCAAATACCAATACATTATTTGGAATGAACAGAAAATGTGTTCTAAAAATACTCAAATAAAGTTACAAATAGGAGACAGACTGGATCTCAAGTGCCAAAAAAAAAAAAGGTCCACGAGCATTTCAGTTTAAGATCACATACACATACAGTATGTAATAAAAAACAATTATAAACTTCAGTGATGACAGTTTTTCCTCTTGATTTAACCAAATACCAAACAAACAAATGTAGATTGAACTGGTATAAAATGAGGTATAAAATTTTTTTTTTCATAATTTAATTTAAAAAAGTGAAACTTTCAAATGTAGGCAGCATGGTGGTGGTGTGGTTAGCACTGTTGCCTCACATCTCCAGGGTCAAGGATTTGAGTAATCCAAAAATCCAGTATCTCAAAATATTGGTATGTTTTGTTTCAAGTTTTAGTAAATCACTATTCGTACAGTATATATACTGTTTTTCTTTCATTCTAGTCAGGTACACGCATGGAGAAGACTTGACAGTTGTCCAGAAGATGATCATCGACAACCTATCTCAATGAGGGTATGTCACAGAAGGTGGTGGATTGAAGCATATTCATGGAAAGTTGACTGGAAAGGAAAAGTGTGGTAGGAAAACGTGCACAAGCGAGGGGTGACCACAACCTTTTCAAGAACTTGTAAAAGCTTCACAAGGGGTGGAATGAGGCTGGAGCAACAAGAACCACCACCAACAGACCTCTTCAGGAAATGGAATACAACTGTTGTATTTCTAGTATCAAGGCGCTCCTGGGTCAAAGACAATGTCTTACCAGGGCTAAGGTGAAAAAGAACTGGACCAGTTTAGTGGTTAAATTTTGCATTTCATTTGGAAGTTAGCGGCACAGAGTCTGGAGGAATAGCGGAGAGGCCAAGTTTCCTGTCCAGTGTTAAGTTTATTATATACTGTGGGTGATTTGGGGTGCCATGCCATCTGCTGGTTTTGTTCTACTGTGTTTTATCAGGTCTTACGTATGTCAATGCAGCCGTCATACCAGGAGAGATTAGAGCACATGTTTGTATCTGCTGACAAGCTTTATGGAGATGTTTTCGAATTTAAAACAAAAAAGCCTTGAAATATTTCACATTACATGTAATGAACTTATTATTATTATATAATATGTATAATATGTGGGAGTTTCACTTATGTAAGTTAAGTTACAAAAGAAAATTACTTGAATACTTGAAGAAGCACTGTATAAAACAGAAATTCAGTTGGGCCGGCATTTGCACAGCGTTTGTGTAGTTCTGTCACAAATAATATGTCTATTACGTCGTCATGAACTTTTATGCCGTACTATGTGCATGTAACAGTCATTCCGCACTGAACAGACAGTAGGCAGCATCATCATCAACTTTTATTTTGTATTGTGAGTGTGTCACAGACATTCCTCTCTGAATGCAACACTATGCAGCATCATCTTTGGCAAAAACGGGTAAGTCAGGCCAAGCTCATAGCTACTGAAACCCCGGATCAGACTGCGACGCATCTACAGCAACGCCACAGACGACAGGCAGAAGGGCTGCCGAAACATCGGACCAGTGTGAGGAGCAGCAGTGAGTTGACCGCACACTCCATTCACAGGTAATGGTAACATGCCTGTACAGAGGGCCCCAAAAACATATATACACTTCAACATGAAAAGTATATGCATAAAAATTTTATTACTACAATTATATAAACTTCAAACGATAGCTAGGTGCTCAAAGTGGGCACCATTAGCACCCAGACACTTTTGATTTCGGCTAACACAGGAATTGTTCTGCATGATACTTAAATTTCTTTCCATAGTGCAGCAGATGTAAAGGGTTTTATATGGTACACCACATCCTTTTGTGTTTCCCACACACTCCAAAAATCGAGGGGTGGTAATTTACACACATTTAAAAGTTTACAATATCACTTCAAAATGATCTTGCGTTGCTTGAAAGTAAAACGTGCCTCTGCATTTTCTTTTGATCTCTTCTGACAGTCACATGATAGCATTAACAATGGTGCAACTACTGACATCTTTAGAGGAAACATAATACTATAGTACAGTTTACTGCTTTAATTCAATCATCAGTCATTCTTGAGAATTGGGATAAAACATATTTTGCATATTTTGATTATGATAAATTTTATAAGCTAACTTAGTATAACAAATAATTTTTTCAGTCCTACTTAAAATGATTTTTAATTCATTTAATAAAGTGCCCCCACTATACCTGAACAAGTCCTTGGACTCACATTTTCAAATAGCTAAAAACCTGATTTATATATATGAAAAAATCACTTAAGTAAAATACGTACATGTCAATTAATTACTGGCTGATAAAAAATAATGAATTACTTTTTTAACTCTTTTTTTATCTATTCTGTCAACACCGTCAGATGTTTCTAAAACAACAACAGCAAAAAAAGTCAGGCAATCTTGTGGTCAGCCAGACCTCCATGGACGCCTTCATGACTCCCTGTTGTTCTATAACAGCTGCTCGGGTTCTTGTAAGTTTGATCGTTTTTTTATATTGTAAAGATTTGACATTGATACTGCTGTGGTCACAACCATAACATGTCAAGACCGTTAGTATAAATTATATACATTTAGGGTAATTTGTAGTAGAATTAATGCATTTTAAGCCTATTAAATCTGCATCTAGCAAATGATGTAAAAACAAACTGGCAAAAACACATTTATATTAGAATTATCTAGCATAACAGGGAATTTTGTCAACACTTTCAGCATCAAGAAATTTATGTGACAATGTTGACAAATACATCCAAAGTAGGTTTTATTTCCCTACTTAAAATACTTGGAACCTTGGATTGCGAGTAACTTGGCCTGCGAATGTTTTGAAAGACAAGCACATTTTTAAAAATAAATTTTAACTTAACAAACACTTGATTATTAAAAACACTTGATTATTAGACGAAATTTATGTTTTCAAGAAAATAAAGATAATAATTTAAAAACATATTTTGTGTTTCATTATTGGTGTAGGTTTAACTTCAGCCTAAAGACTGGCAAAGTTTTCTTAAATTCTGTCCAGCCAGTTTTGCATGAGACGGGTTTCAGGTTTCAGGTCCTCTGAAGTTCTGACGAATGTAAAAAAGACAAAAGCTTACTTTTATTTATATACTCAATGAAGGAAATGATAACATAGGTTATTCCCAAATGAATCATACAGCCATTGCATTGATAGGCATTTTGATTATTTGTAATGTAACCTAACCAAAAATTAACAGAACCATTTACCAAAAGTACCATTTTGTCACCAGCAGTTCCTTGATTTGAGAAATACATTATTAGTTTGAAATATAGTTCCCTAATTCTGTCGCATTAGATTAAAAGCTTTCGAAAAATTACTAAAGAGTGTTTCGATAAGACCACATATGAAGTTGAGCTTGAGGAATTTTACAAACTTAAAAAAGCTACGGTTGCATCAAGTCATGTTCGGATCATCGCTATTTGTTATAACAGGCCTGGAATATTTCCCCCTGTATTTGTATAATAAGTGATTCTGGGTACTTTATGTAACAAAGACATACTGCACATATTGATATTATTAAGAAACAAAACTATGAAATAAGTGAAGTGTATGTGTTCTTGTTGCTTTTTATTATTGTAATGTAATTTATAGCCATGTGTTTTTTTTTCCTTTGCACTTGCAACTCTTAACCATTAGGTTTTCACTTGGCTTTCATTCAGCAGTCAGGTCAGTTTCATGTACATAACCATAAACTGCTTGTAAAACTATCACATAAACATTCATTTGTAACTGTGCACAAAAAAACAGAAGTGTGCAGCAAAAACACTTTGTCATGTCTTTAGTCTATGAAGCAAGAGCAATCACTTTCATCACTGTGAGAAGTCATTTTAAGGAAGACATTGGAACATTCCAGGAAAGTTTTAACACAACGTCTGACCAATAACACCCATGCCAGCTTTACAGTAACATTCACACCCCCACTCGTGCGTGGAACTATTCCTCTCTCACACACATTAAGCTGAAATCCCAGGTTCTTTAAGTTGATTTCACTGGAAGTGTTGGATATGCTGTGCTGTTAGAGTTACTAATATAGTAAAAATGTACAGATGTAAAACAACTGACCCTTATAGAATGTACAGTCTGCAGTGTTTTAAACCCACAAAGGCATTCCTATACTTGATGTACTCCTTTCAGCAACACACACCACTTCGCTAACATGTATATGCTTAGCAGGGTAGAAAGCACCTCAATCCCGTGAGTGCATATGGAAATCATCTTACTTTGCCTTTTAAGCATAGCTGTGGTTTTTACTTTATTATTTTTTCCATGCAACTTCACCAAGTGTTTAATTGATCTCCATTCATTTATATTTTTTCCCGAACTTTGCTTGATGCAGCTTAATAATTTGATCCTTCTGAAGTGGTGAAGTTTTTTTTTGCCCAAGCAGTAAGGCGTTTGGACTCTGAGAAAGAATATTATATGTATTTATTTAAACCACAGTCCAATCATTTCACAAAACAGATTAAACATTAAGGCTTACACAGCCAGTCATCACTAAGTGAAGTGCTGGTTTAGTATCCAGCCACCCTGGCCATTAGAAGCTCACTGAAGTGAAGCACTTGGTGATGAGGTCACTGACCTGACTGATGGATGAGGACAGGAGATTGGGTTGGTTGGCGTATGAGAAGGATTAGAGGGGTGTGGGTAAGGCTGTAGCGTTAATGACTCAAGCTGAGCCAGAGAAAATGTTTTAATCTAGAATCTTGTATCAGTACCTTGACTGACTTAATTTATTCCTTGTTTCTCGCATTCTCTTTGCTAAGATACAAAATAAAATCACAACACCGTGTTAACAATGTTGTCAAGAATCTGTAAAAGCAAGATTTTTAAAATTGATTTAATTTCTTTTTTTTTAACTGGAAGAGATTCTGCTATGATTTGGGAATTTGATACATAGCAGCATTTGGTACCAGGCACATCCTTGCTGCTTAGAGAATGATGTAGTGTAGCTGGCCTGCATGCTTTGTGAATGAAATATAACTGCTCTGCTTCAACATTAAACCAGTCCTTATCATCCCAGCCACTAAAACAATGTTTGTAATTTATATGTTTGATGCTAGTTTATATATATATATTTTTAATTTTAAGCATTTTTATCATAATTAAAACACTTCATGTAGAGTTATAAAAGTCGCAGCCAAAAAAAGAAGATGTGATTCATGCTAGAATATCAGGGCCAAGGTTTGTTTTAAATGCTTCTCTTGGCTTCTCTTGAAAAAATGTCTTCTCCAGCTGTACGGTTGCCTCATTGTAAAACAGGATTTAAGTTTGCTGATTCACATGATCTTGCAACACTTCCTAATGGGTAAATGATAGTGGCATTGTATGCACATGTTGTCATTTTAGTTTTTTTTTTTTTAATTCGTCATGCATTCAGGGTGTAAATAATAAAATCATGAAGTATAGTTACAATTACTTAATTAAATACAACCTGAATTCCAGAAAAGTTGGGGTGTTTTTTTTATTATTGAATAAAATAAAAAGACTTTCAAATCACATAAGCCAATATTTTATTCACAATAGAACATAAAGAAGTACAGAGAAGGTAATAGGGAGTTGGATTGTGTCTTTGAAGTTTTAGAGAAAGCGTATGACGGTGCCAAGTGAGGAACTGTGGTATTGTATGAAAAGGTCTGGAGTGGCAGTGAAGAACTGTAAGAAACTGGTGAGATGTGCTGTAGGTGTGACAGAAGAGTTCAAGGTGGAGGTGGGTTTGCATCAAGGATCGGCTCTGAGCCCCGTCTTGTTTGCTATGGTGATGGACAGGATGACAGATGAGGTTAGACAGGAGTCTGTATGGACAATGATGTTTGCAGATGACATTGAGCTTTGTAGCGAGAGCAGAGAACAGGTGGAGGAAACTCTAGAGAGGTGGTGGTACGCTCTGGAAAGCAGAGGGATGAAGGTTAGCCGTAGCAAGACATAATACATGTGTGTGAATGAAAGGAACCTAAGTGGAACTCTGAGGCTACAGGGAGCAGAGGTAAAGAAGGTGCAGGACTTTAAGTACTTAGGGTCAATGGTCCAGAGCAATGGAGAGTGTGGAAAGGAGGTGAAGAGGCAGGTACAGGCAGGTTGGAACGGGTGGAGAAAAGTGTCAGGTGTGTTGTGTGATAAAGGAGTATTAGCGAGAATGAAAGGAGAGACCAGCGATGCTCTATGGCTTAGAGACAGTGGCACTGAAGAAAAGACAGGAGGCAAAGTTGGAGGTAGCAGAGATGAAGATGATGAGGTTCTCTTTGGGTGTGACAAGGATGGATAGGATTGAGAATAAGTACATCAGAGGGACAACCCATGTTAGATGTTTTGGAGATAAAGTCAGAGAGGCCAGATTGAGGTGGTTTGGACATGTTCAGAGGAGAGATTGTGAGCATATTGGTAGAAGGATGTTGACGCTGGAACTGCCAGGCAGGAGGTCTAAAGGAAGACCAAAGAGGAGATTTATGAATGCAATGAGAGAGGACATGAAGTTAGATAGGGTGAGAGAAGAGGATGCAGAGGATAGGGTTAAATGGAGGCAGATGATTCGCTGTGGCGACCCCTGACAGGGAACAGCCGAAAGACAAAGAAGAAGAAGAACATAGAGAACATACCAAATGTTTAAACTGAGAAATTTTACACTTTCATCCACTCATTTCAAATTTGATGACTGCTACAGGTCTCAAAAAAGTTGGGACAAGGGCAAGAAAGGGCAAGAAATTTTGAAAAGATTGAGCTGGGAGAACATTAAGCATCAGGTCTGTATCATGGTTAGCTATTAAAGGGAAGTCTTAGAGAGGCAGAGTCTTTCAGAATAAAGATGGGCAGAGCCAGACAACACTACATCACTCATCGGCATGATTGTGTCATTGATATTACAAAATAGGAATATTTCCATTAACCACTGTCGGTAAACACAATCCAGATCTGCAGATCTGCAGATGCCAGCCAGCTTAAGTTCTATGATGCAAAAAAGAAGCCTTATGTAAACATGGTCCAGAAGCACCGTCATATTTTGTGGGCCAAGGCTCATTTAAAATGGACTGTTTCAAGGTGGAAAAATGTTCTATGGTCAGATGGATGCCGTGTCCTCCGGGCTAAAGGAAAGGGGGACCTTCCAGAGTGTTATCAGCGTTTGTTCAAAAGCCAGCATCTCTGATAGTATGGGGGTGCATACGTGTATACGGTATGGGCAGCTTGCATGTTTTGGAAGGCACTATGACTGTTGGTATATAAAGATATATAAAGGTTTTAGATGTTGTCTATTTCATGGAAGGCCTTGTGTATTTTAGCAGGACAATGCAAAACCATATACATTACTGCAGCTATTACAATAGCATAGTTTCACAGTAGAAGAGTCGGGTGCTAAATTGGCTCTGACAGTAGTTCAGATTTTTTCCCTAGAGAACATTTGGCGCATTTGACGAAAAATATGTCAAAGATGACCACGGACTCTTCAGCAGCTAGAAACCTATCAGGCAAGAATGGGACCATATTCTGACACCAAAGGTCCAGAAACGCATAACCTCAATGACCAGACGTCTTCAAATTGTTTGGAAAAAAAAAAGGAGATGCTACAAAATGGTAAACATTACCGCATCCCAACTTTTTTGAGACCTGTAGCAGGCATCAAATTTGAAATTAGCTCATTTTGTGAGTTTAAACATTCATGTTCTCTATGTTCTATTGTGAATAAAATATATCTCATGTGGTTTAAAAGTCTTTTAGTTTTACTCATTCTCACTCGCTCATCACCTATACCGCTTAATCCTGTATACAGAGTCACGCGGGCCTGGAGCACAAGGTGGGTTACACCCTGGACAGGGTGCCAATCCATTGCAGGGCACACACATACTACGGGAAATTTGGGAACACCAATTAACCTAGCCTATATGTCTTCGGACTGTGGGAGGAAACCCACCAAGCACAGGGAGAACTTGCAACATCCATGCACGTAGAGACGGGAATCGAACCCGGACCCTAGAGGTGCAAGGCAACAGTGCTAACCACTACACCACGGTGCCGCCTCTTTCAGTGTTATTAAAATTTTAAAACCTTTCAGAATTCGGGTTGTAATCATAGTTATAATTATAGAAATTTTAAATAGATACATTTTGATTGGTATTTCAACATTACATTTTACAGGTCTGTGTTCATGGACTTTGAATGTTCTCCCTGTGCTTAGTGGGTTTCCTCCAGGAACTCTGGTTTCCTCGCACAGTTTACAGTGCATTTTCTCATCACAGATTGCCTGTAATGTGTGAATGCATGCGTGAATGTTGACCCGAGGTCCTACCACGGTCATAAAAACGGTAATAAATATAATGGTAACCACCACTGGCCCTAGTTGGACTACAGAGGTTCATGGATGGATGGATGAAATAATGTCGCCCCACTTCATTGCATGTTGCTTTAAGACAGTCACCCGGAAGTACATCCGCGGCGCCGGCGTTTTGCTAAGTTCTTTTTCCGGTCGCTGGAGCCTCGCAGTGAGCGTGTGGATTTTATCAGCGCTTCACAAACATGAGTGTTCCGGCTTTTATCGACATTAGCGAGGAGGATCAGGTATCACTGATACTATTTAATATGATCTACACTTATGTGTTCGTATATTGGCATCTTAGCTCGTTTGAGCTTTGTGTTTTTGGTTAACGAGTTAGCAACTAGCTCTTGGTTAGCTTTTGGGTTAGCGGGGGACCGTTCCCAAATCGCTCCCTACGTCCTGTACATGCGCACTACAAAGGGGTGTGACGTTATGGCAGCTACCCTCGGTGTAGTGCACTTTTTCATTATTTAAGGCTAAGTTTGGAATACAGCCGCATTGTGTTCGCGTGAGGTAGATATCCGTTACAGCTAAACATCCTGCGGTAGCGAGCGAGCTATGTGCTCAGGCCTGATGGTGCCATATGTTACGTGCAAGTGGTGCGCACATGAATGAATGTGTGTACAGTTTCCCTAGACATTGCGTCTCTTATGCAAGTTTTCTGCCGTTTATCAAGCCTCACGTGTTCCACTTGCTGAATGTTCACAGGAGCAAGTGCAGTGGGCTCCAAGCCATCTCAGCCATGATTATCATCATTCACTGACATACGGCCTTCTTTTAAATGTTTACACAGATGAAATGTTTTACTGCGGCTAACAGGCTCATCACTTTGCTCTGCCTGAAGTTTTCTGAAAATGTCAATCGGTTTTACACCTTCATTTACAAGAAATTTTGTCCCAAGTTTGACCTGAAGACAGCTTTTTGCAAAATCTCTGTGTTTGTCATATTGTTTTGTTAATGATAAAAGGGAAATTGGCAACAAAGATGTTTTTTTCAGATGTCAGTACACAGAATTGCGTCAGTAATTTCAAAAACAGTCCTCATCCAGCCTTGCATGATGTGACCTCATCATTGTTATCCGCTTAATATTGGAAACTGATTAGTAAAAAATAAATGAATTACTTTTCTCACCTCAGGCCTCCGAGCTGCGGGCCTACATGAAATCTAAAGGAGCTGAGATCTCGGAGGAGAACTCTGAGGCCGGACTTCATGTCGATCTGGCTCAGATTATCGAGGCATGTGATGTCTGTCTGAAGGATGAAGATAAAGGTAAGACGTCGTGTCCGTTCCCTACATGTCTCACACTTGTTTTTACATGTTTTTAGCTTGCTTTCACGTACACTGTATTTACTATGAAACATTACTGCGTTTTCCTCATAGATGAGGTTTGGAAAGGTGTGGATACTGTTACTTGCACTGAACTTGTTCAAGAAGGCTTGTGAGCTGTCTTGAGTTTGCTTCCAAGTGCATGTTCGTGTTAATTGATTGCTGTGAGAGAATGAGTCAAGCCATATTTAACTGGGGGATGAACACTGGACTGAACACCATCCCTAATGATTTAGAAACTGTACATGTTTACAGTATATTGTGTTATTAGCTATATTAGATTAGTTATTATTTCATATAGTCCAACGTACATTGCCAGGCCAACAATATCACACACACTAAGATTACACACAATGTGGCGTTCAGTTCATGTGAAAGTTGTTCCTTGTGCTTCCTGAACCACCCCATCACAATTTGAGTCCTGGAATATGCTTGTTTTTTTTTTTGGTTTTTTGTTTTTCCATCACAGAAGAAAAAAAACCTGTATAATCCGGTCATAAAGTGCTTTCAGGTTGTTTATTTTATTGCCACATAACGTTGAGTCTAGACCTGACCAACGAAGGAACCCCAGATCACAACACTGGGCACTTTGCATGATGGCAAAGTGGCTCACTTAATGCATTTCCCTTTTACACTGATGCATCCATCGCTCTGAAATAGATTTGGACTCATCAGACCACATAACCTTTTTCCATTGCTCCAAAGTCCAATCTTTGTTCCCCAGCAAATTGAAGGCTTGTTTTCTAATCTAATTAGTCTCACTAACAAGTGGTTTCTTACGATGACACAGCTGTTTAGTCAGTGTGTGTGTGTGTGTGTGTGTAGGAGTGGACAAATCAGACTTAAGTATGCGCTCTGATTAGAATCTGTATTTTCTTTTAATTTGCTCATTAGTGTTAAAACATACGGTGCAGCCGTAGTATTTAAGTATTTGCCCCCTGACTGTTTTTTTGTTTTGTTTTTTACTTGCTTGATAAAGCTCAATCATTTGAATCTTAAATGCCTTTTTTTTCTCGGCAAACAGTGTATACATTATTACATTATATAATATAACACTGTTTTGACTTGTTCGTGGATTTCTATCATTTGTTGTGTTTTTTGATTTTCTACCCTAAGAATAAGTATTTAGTCAGCTTTTTTTATGTTTCTCAAACATTTTTTTTACTTCGACTAGGGAAGCAAAATAATGTTTTAGTGCTTTCTTTATAATTGTGTGTGTGTGTGTGTGTAGATGTGGAGAGTGTGATGAACAGCATCGTGTCTTTGCTGCTGATCATGGAGACGGAGAAACAGGAAGCCCTGATCGAGAGTCTGTGTGAGAAACTGGTGAAGTTCCGTGAAGGAGACCGTCCTACTCTCAGGATGCAGCTGTATGTACACAGTGCACTCATTCGTTCATTTTTCTTCCCCCCCACCCAATCATTTCATTCACTCCCACATGTTCATCTTTTTGCTCATGCTTACTCATTTGGGTGTTCACTCCCTCACTCACCCACTCGTTCATGCATTTGCTCCTTCGCTGCTTGTTTGTGTTTGCTTAATCACCCACTCACTCACTCACTCATTCACATGTCTGTTCACTTGTCTCTTATTCATCTAATCTCTCCCTCCTCATTCACTTCATCTTTTTACTTTCTCACCCACCCATTTCTTCAACCATTCCTTCAGCCACCCACTGCTTTCTTTACCCTTCACCTGCCCACTTATTCATTCATCCTTCTGCTCACTTCAGTACTGTGTGTGCTTAATGGAATGCTGGGGTAGTAGCTGTTGTTTTATACTTCTCCTGATCATAAAGTAAATGCAGGAACTTTGTGTCGCCCTTGTTTGTGTATAGAACTCCTGTTTGTAGCTGCTGTGCACAATAGCCAGGAAATAAATAAAAAAATTATTGAATTAAAAATAACTAAATGAATTAAGAATTAAGTTAAGCTTTTGTCAAAGATACATTACTGCACAGTGAAATTCTTTCTTCGCGTATCTCAGTGTAACTGGGGATACAGCGCAGGGTCAGCCATGAGCAGATAGGGTTCAGAGCTTTGCTCAAGGGCCCAACAATGGCAACCTGGTGAAGCTGGGAATCGAACTGTCGACCTTCCAATCAGTAGCTCAGAACTTTAACCCTCTGAACCACCACTGCCCATAATAGATACAGTTCCAATGTGAAAGTGTGTGAAATGGTTTGTATTTGCTTTATAATGCTGTCAATGACTTCCCAGCCTGAGTAACCTGTTCCACGGAATGGACGAGAACGCACCGGTGCGATACACCGTCTACTGCAGTCTCATTAAAGTGGCAGCCGCCTGCAACGCCATCGCTTTCATCCCAACCGAACTGGATCAGGTACGACCCAAGCAGCAGAAATATTTCAGTCACGGGGGGGAGGCAACTCCTATGGGCTAACGCTGAAAAATATAATTCATGATTTGTCCGTAGGTGCGCAAGTGGATTGTGGACTGGAACCTGACCACAGAGAAGAAACACACTCTGCTCAGGCTGGTGTATGAGGGTCTGGTCGACTGTAAGAAGAGGTACAAGCAAAGATATAACTGAAAAAAAAAGATTTCTCTATTTTATTTATTTATTTATTTTTTTTTTTGCAAGTTCATATTGTTCCTTATTATATGGTTTGTGTACGTACAGCGAGGCTGCAGCTAAGGTGATGGTAGAGCTGTTGGGCAGTTACACAGAAGACAATGCGTCCCAAGCCCGGGTAGATGCCCACAGGTAGGCTTTTTGTTCAGCTAACCAATTCTAGATATTATGCTTGCAGATATGTACAGTAAAGACAACATACTCTTGTCTTCGTCTTACAGGTGCATTGTGCGTGCTCTGAAAGACCCCAACACGTACCTGTTCGACCATCTCCTAGCTCTGAAACCTGTGCGCTTTCTGGAGGGAGAGCTCATCCATGATGTGAGTAGAGATAAGAAAGTTACTATATGTTTACTTCTGCTCTAATGTGCTTGTCCTGTCTTATTTGTTTTATTGCTTAAAAACCTAAGATAAAAATTATAGCCAGTTTAATGACATTTTAAGCTAGTTAGGTTTTAGCACGTTTGATAGATTAAGGGAAACAGACGGCGGTGATGTGGTAGCAGATCATGTTTGAATCAGCCATTGTTATAGTCAGAGGTGTTCAGTAACAATATTTATGCAGCATTTATGACCAAATTTTAAATGCTCCATTGCTTTTCGTCACACACTCAATATTATATTCTGGAGAAATAAAAAAATAAAAATAAAAAATGAGATGTTAGTCGAGATGCCATGATCATCCTATTCATGCATCCAGACATTTAGATGATTTTAAATGATTCATGCATTCAGACATTTAGTATTGATCACTTGCACAACATTTCTATACCAGTATAGAAATTCATGTGAATGTTTTATATAATGGTGTTCTATCAAGTAACAAATTAATCCAACGTCTTACTCTTTAGTTGCTGACCATTTTTGTGAGTGCAAAACTAGCAGCCTACGTGAAGTTCTACCAAAACAACAAAGACTTCATCGATTCTCTTGGTAAGTACTTTAGGGTTTTGGCATGTAAAGCAACAGTTTGGGCAACAGTGGTAACTTTGTTCTTCAGTTTGCTCCATAATGCCATCTGTACAGAGTGTAGCTGTATATAAACTATATCTAGACCAGTTCCATCATATGATTTCATTAATGCAGGTGATGCAAGAGAGAAAATCGATTACTAGCATAACATGACAAAATCATGTCATGTAACTAAACAGATAGCAGACAAGTTTTATAACGTCGGAAACCATGTCAACAAATAAGGGTGTCTCAATCCTTTGGGCAGCATTCGAAATTGTCCGTTAAGGACTTAATTTTTGCAGACGGGTTGTTTCTCAGCTGGCCGATCACATGCTGTAAACCAATACTATAGTGATGGCGCAAAATACAGCCACATCAACATTTCTTCGTCAGTCTGGCAATATTGTCATGTGTCATAAGATGTACGAGTTGCAGTCTAAAACGTCAAACGTCAATCAACCACCAATAGCATAAGGCTCTAACCTTACTCTCTCTACAGAGAGGTAAAATGACTAAAACTGTTATTGTAAAAATAATAATGAAACATCTCTTAAATATGCAGCTGTTCTGGTATTTATAAAGAAATGCCTGCCCTTACAGCTTACTAATGAGTAGCCATAATTGGCCTCGCCAAATACAAAGTGACCGATGTCTGCGTTTATTTAAAACGTTCTGTGCAGAGTTTCGATTTGTTATACATTGACACAGCCTTGGTCCATGTACTGCATGTTATAATGATTGAGTCCAGTAGGGCGGTCACATTTTAGATAAGCATTTCGACGTGTGTGCGAGCCCCTGGATGCTAATTAAAGAAAGGAAAATTTGCTGAGCACAGGCTATTCTATTGGTTTTAGTTTCTTTATAATCTATATAAAATAATAAGAGAATGAAATTTGTTGCATATGTTGCCATCCAATAAATAAAAGTTTTAAACATGTGATGCTTCCTAAGGTCTAAATAATGTTTGTTCATTGCTGTTTAGAATAGTTATTTTTACAGCTGTAAATAAGTAAACAATAGGTCATAATAAATAAAACACTTTTAAATGACTGATCCCAATAACCCACACACCTGTGATCAGAAACAAAAACCCTGATTGTAGGACTCCTAATAACAAAGCCTTTACAAGATACCTAATAACTCGGTTCAATTTAAAATGAACGAAGAAAGAATCTGTATTCAGTGAGCTTAATGCTGTAGTAGTAGCTACAAGAAATTTTATTTTTTATTTTTTATTTTATTTTTTTTTTTGGTCATGGTGGTCAATTCCAATGGTTAGTCCACCAAGGCCAGTATAAACTCTTGAGTGCTTGAGTCTCATGCTATAATCAATGTGAAATTTTGTTATTCTTAAAGTACTAACAGTAATCTAGGAATAATGTATAGTGAGCATTGTAAACGCATTACTGCAGAGATAAACCAGTTTATTAATTAAAAAGAAAAAAAAAAGTCTGGCAATGCACACGTGTTCAACAAAATTCAGCAAGTAATCAGCTGACACTTGTCTTTTTGTGTACTTTTGTGTGTTCATTTTGTTCCCCCGTCATTAATTTTTTTTTGCTCTCTGGCTGTTAAACAAGGGAAGAAAAACATTCACAGACTACTGAATTAAAAACTAATAACGGTAGCACAAATAGATAGACTTGTCTACGCCTCAGCTGATGATTATTATTATTTCACCATCATGTTCACTGGGGCGTTAAAAGCAAGATGTTCTGTAAGCACACGCTGGAATGTACCGCTCAGCAGAGGCTTTGTTTGGCGTCTGCTCAAAGAGCTGAGTTCATTAAAGCCGGGATCCTCCCTGCCTCTAAAACGAACAAGACAATTCAGACACACTGTGTAAAGACTCATCAGCAGATGAAATGGATCATTGGTTTGCTGGTTACTTAATTAATGTAAATACATTTTTAATTTGCTCGAACGTTAATCATTTATACATCAAGTGAGTTTTTAATAGTGTCTGGAGCAGTGATATAAGTTTAGGATGGTGCATGGAAAGGAAGGAAATGGAGGGAAATTGGCAAGTAATATTTAATTGATTACCACCGTGTTTAGCCATGCAGAGACGCTGTTCTTGGGAACTTACTGTCTCAGGCTTTATGCTGACTCGTACTATGATGGATTTATAGTGGGGGAGACTTAAGGCCTGTTCAGGATGCTACACTATACCTTTATATCTGTTAATTGTTATGAGATGTTATGCACAGAGATGTCACCTCATTACAGACTCTTAACTAATTCACAAATACAAACGCCTTCATGGGACATATATTAGGGATGGGAAAGGAACCAGGGATTATATGCACACACACTCATGCACAGCCTGCTCTCTTTTGCTATAGGCTACTCTACAAAAAACAGTATTCCCTAGTTGGTACAATATGAGGTTTTATCAAGTTAATTTTCTGTTTTTAATCACAGCTAAAAATGTGTGCTTTATAATACTCCTTTAGATGAATAAAAGATTAATCATTTCCCATTCAGTTATTCTGTAACCTCTAAAAACTCATTGTTCTGATGGTTCTCTTGTCTGATATAATCCCCCTCACCCCCGCAGAGTCAGTTTTATGACCTGTTTATTTTTTTGGCATCCACTGTGAATGTCTATATGGTATATATATTTTGTTTGTTTTTTATTTGTTTTTAGGTCTGTCACATGAGCAGAACATGGCAAAGATGAGGCTACTGACATTCATGGGCATGGCCGTGGAGACGAAAGAGATTTGCTTCGACACGATGCAGCAGGAGCTGCAGATTGGCGCAGATGACGTGGAACCCTTTGTAATTGATGGTACGGCTCATTTTCTGACAGCTCTCGAGGTGTTTAACCCTGCCTGATCCTAGTTTACTGTATGAAGATTTTCACTTATTCTGATTAATCAGCCAGAAGCAAAACATAAGGACTTGTGCCATAAGTGCTGAACAAGTTGAGTTTGAATTACTGCATGTGTCCTGGATCCTAATCTTTGTTCATGTATTATCTCTCTTATTTTACTAGCCGTTCGGACCAAGATGGTCTACTGCAAAATTGACCAGACACAGCGTAAGGTTGTTGTGAGGTAAGCTTCCTTAGATGAGTTGTATCATTCTGATGTTTGAGTCCTCAGTCGGTATGCATCACTATCAGAGGTGCTGGTTCTGTATGCTTGGTGCTTTAGTTTCAGAGCAGGAAATCTGTTTCTTGTGTAGTGACTCAAAAAAATAAATCAATAAAATTGAGATCTTTTTGAATGCAAATATTTACCACTTCGGCATTTCCACATTTTGGAATTGAAGTAGCTTTAATTATTTAAGTAACCTATCAGTACTGAGAGGAAAAAATACGGGCGATGTCATGGTTTGAATACACAACCAGGTTCATAAATATTGGACCAAGAATTAGTTTTGTTCCATTTGACCTCTGTACACTGGCACGTTAAATTTGAAATCCGCCTTCTTTCATTTTCATTTCATCACAGATGTGGTGCTATACAGAGGTCAAATGGCCAAAAAAAAAAACTTATAATATTTATGAACCTGGCTGTATATAGCTAAATTCCCAGCATTATGAAGACCAAGCAGCCATCAAAACAAACCCAGGATAAATAATCTCTCCAAGTATCAGATAGCATTTGCTCACGTGGACTGTGCAGTTCTCATAGGGAACGATGGGAAACTAAAAATAGAAGCCTACAGGAAAGCCACACCCACACACACCAATACTTTCGGTTTGACTCCCACCATCCACTACAACACAAATTATTTGTCATCAGGATGCTGCAGAGAACATGCCTACAACGCTAAAAAGAAGAAACACAAGTAACTGAAGAAAGCTCTCGAAGTTTGCGGATATCCTAAGTGTTCCTTCGACAAAATACCTTACAGATTTAACAGAGAGCCCTGACCCAAACCCAACGTATAAATCTTATCCCGTACATGGCTGAAGTGTCAGAGAAGCTAAAAAGAATTTTATTTTTGGAAAACACCACATACCAGTTCATTTCAAACACAATAAGACAGACTCGTCCACCCCAAAGACTGCACACCGAAACATAAGAGCCAGTACAGTGTTCCAATGCAGTGAAGAGTGTTCAGGGCTCTACATTTGGGGAGACAAAACAACCTTTACATAGGGTGATGTATTAACACAAGGAGCAACTTTTCAGAGCCTGAATCCAGCAGTATACATTCAGCTGAAGGATATGTGAAATCAATTTCAGGATAAGAATGTACAAATTTTAGAAATAGAGGATAAATGGTTTGAGAGAGGGGTAAATCTATGTGCAAATGGAAAATCCTCTTCTTAACAAATGGCGACCTTAGGCAGAACCTGTGTCCTGGTTTTCATGTTGCCCTTCTATCCATCCTTCTCCTCACGGGTCCATCTAGATACACTGTCTTGTCGTTACACCTTAATGACTCTCCCACTAATCTCTCTCTATTGCTGTTTCTTCGTACCACCCCCCCCACCCCCACTCTCTAATGACTCTTCCTCCCCCTCTCACCTTCTCCATTGTTCACGTATCGATCCTAAACGTACTAACGTCCTTCAGACTGAAGAATCTACTTGGATGACTAGTGAAATGTTTCTACCCAACAACCTTACCTGGGTGACTGAGAATCTTCAGACAGCATTTGCTTCTGTACATTTTCCAAACTTTAAATATCAAGTTGAGCAAATTAAATCCACTGTTTTAAAAATTGGAAAAATATGGTGGATTAAATCCTCTACCGAAACAAGTCCCTCTACCAAATATCAGTGCACATTTAGGAACGAGCGCATTAGTGACAGCTTGTGCAACTAAGTGCACAAGCGTAACCATGATGATACCAGCATCATGCTTTATACCATGGAGTGGTGATAGTAATATCATGTGCATTGCTGTTTTTCTGTCAAACCTAAAGCTTCAAGTGAAGACCAAAAAGTTCAAGACCAGATCATTTTTTTCCCCACATTTCCTGAGTATCCAGCTATTATCCAAGATATTTTATTACTCATCACTCTTCCATAAAAGCCCCGCTCAGCTGCTGCTGACCTGCCGTCATGATCTCACCAGTTCCTCTAGTGTTACGATCGGTTTCTTGGTTACCTTTCTGACTAAAGCCCTTCTTGTGTGAAGTTTATATGATGTGTCAAAGAATTGCATACCAAAGTGCTAAGTATTACAAATAACCAGTGTTGTATAGTTAAACCTTTCCACGGTAATGAAAATCAGTGATGAGTGTTACCTATCCCACATGCTGATGTGTGTGTGTGTGTATTTGTGTGTGTGTGTGTGTATTTGTGTGTGTGTGTGTGTATTTGTGTGTGTGTGTGTGTATTTGTGTGTGTGTGTGTGTATTTGTGTGTGTGTGTGTGTATTTGTGTGTGTGTGTGTGTATTTGTGTATTTGTGTGTGTGTGTGTGTATTTGTGTGTGTGTGTGTGTGTGTGTGTATTTGTGTGTGTGTGTGTATTTGTGTGTGTGTGTGTATTTGTGTGTGTGTG